>JACMZG010000370.1:48924-65898 GCA_018340805.1 Microvelia longipes | reverse complement strand
GTTGTGAGTTCAGAAATTACAAAACCTGTAACGAGTGAAAGTACATCAGGAACGATTTCAACTGAAAAAACAATTGTTTCAACTAAAGAACCATCGACAATCGTCACATCGAATTAACAAGTCCTATAGAAACAAGTAGTAGCAGTAGTACTATTTCATCAAGTGAAACTTCAACATTACCTACATCAGAAACTACATCATCAATAAATCAAGTTTATCATCTGAATCAAGTTCATCGATGTCAACTGGAAAGAGTAGTGAAAAAATGAGCACGACTAGTTTAGAAAGTTCACAATGTCATCTGATAAATCAACAAGTAAAAGTAGTGTTGTGAGTTCAGAAATTACAAAACCTGTAACGAGTGAAAGTACATCAGGAACGATTTCAACTGAAAAAACAATTGTTTCAACTAAAGAACCATCGACAATCGTCACATCGAAATTAACAAGTCCTATAGAAACAAGTAGTAGCAGTAGTACTATTTCATCAGTGAAACTTCAACATTACCTACATCAGAAACTACATCATCAATAAAATCAAGTTTATCATCTGAATCAAGTTCATCGATGTCAACTGGAAAGAGTAGTGAAAAAATGAGCACGACTAGTTTTAGAAAAGTTCAACAATGTCATCTGATAAATCAACAAGTAAAGTAGTGTTGTGAGTTCAGAAATTACAAAACCTGTAACGAGTGAAAGTACATCAGGAACGATTTCAACTGAAAAAACAATTGTTTCAACTAAAGAACCATCGACAATCGTCACATCGAAATTAACAAGTCCTATAGAAACAAGTAGTAGCAGTAGTACTATTTCATCAAGTGAAAATCAACATTACCTACATCAGAAACTACATCATCAATAAAATCAAGTTTATCATCTGAATCAAGTTCATCGATGTCAACTGGAAAGAGTAGTGAAAAATGAGCACGACTAGTTTAGAAAGTTCAACAATGTCATCTGATAAATCAACAAGTAAAAGTAGTGTTGTGAGTTCAGAAATTACAAACCTGTAACGAGTGAAAGTACATCAGGAACGATTTCAACTGAAAAAACAATTGTTTCAACTAAAGAACCATCGACAATCGTCACATCGAAATTAACAAGTCCTATAGAAACAAGTAGTAGCAGTAGTACTATTTCATCAAGTGAAACTTCAACATTACCTACATCAGAAACTACATCATCAATAAAATCAAGTTTATCATCTGAATCAAGTTCATCGATGTCAACTGGAAAGAGTAGTGAAAAAATGAGCACGACTAGTTTAGAAAGTTCAACAATGTCATCTGATAAATCAACAAGTAAAAGTAGTGTTGTGAGTTCAGAAATTACAAAACCTGTAACGAGTGAAAGTACATCAGGAACGATTTCAACTGAAAAACAATTGTTTCAACTAAAGAACCATCGACAATCGTCACATCGAAATTAACAAGTCCTATAGAAACAAGTAGTAGCAGTAGTACTATTTCATCAAGTGAAAACTTCAACATTACCTACATCAGAAACTACATCATCAATAAAATCAAGTTTATCATCTGAATCAAGTTCATCGATGTCAACTGGAAAGAGTAGTGAAAAAATGAGCACGACTAGTTTAGAAAGTTCAACAATGTCATCTGATAAATCAACAAGTAAAAGTAGTGTTGTGAGTTCAGAAATTACAAACCTGTAACGAGTGAAAGTACATCAGAACGATTTCAACTGAAAAAACAATTGTTTCAACTAAAGAACCATCGACAATCGTCACATCGAAAATTAACAAGTCCTATAGAAACAAGTAGTAGCAGTAGTACTATTTCATCAAGTGAAACTCAAATTACCTACATCAGAAACTACATCATCAATAAAATCAAGTTTATCATCTGAATCAAGTTCATCGATGTCAACTGGAAAGAGTAGTGAAAAAATGAGCACGACTAGTTTAGAAAGTTCAACAATGTCATCTGATAAATCAACAAGTAAAAGTAGTGTTGTGAGTTCAGAAATTACAAAACCTGTAACGAGTGAAAGTACATCAGGAACGATTTCAACTGAAAAAACAATTGTTTCAACTAAAGAACCATCGACAATCGTCACATCGAAATTAACAAGTCCTATAGAAACAAGTAGTAGCAGTAGTACTATTTCATCAAGT
Source organism: Microvelia longipes (assembly GCA_018340805.1). Lineage (NCBI taxonomy): Eukaryota > Metazoa > Arthropoda > Insecta > Hemiptera > Veliidae > Microvelia > Microvelia longipes. The sequence goes on along the minus strand of JACMZG010000370.1, from coordinate 63,762 downwards.
GAAACTTCAACATTACCTACATCAGAAACTACATCATCAATAAAATCAAGTTTATCATCTGAATCAAGTTCATCGATGTCAACTGGAAAGAGTAGTGAAAAAATGAGCACGACTAGTTTAGAAAGTTCAACAATGTCATCTGATAAATCAACAAGTAAAAGTAGTGTTGTGAGTTCAGAAATTACAAAACCTGTAACGAGTGAAAGTACATCAGGAACGATTTCAACTGAAAAAACAATTGTTTCAACTAAAGAACCATCGACAATCGTCACATCGAAATTAACAAGTCCTATAGAAACAAGTAGTAGCAGTAGTACTATTTCATCAATGTGAAAACTTCAACATTACCTACATCAGAAACTACATCATCAATAAAATCAAGTTTATCATCTGAATCAAGTTCATCGATGTCAACTGGAAAGAGTAGTGAAAAAATGAGCACGACTAGTTTAGAAAGTTCAACAATGTCATCTGATAAATCAACAAGTAAAAGTAGTGTTGTGAGTTCAGAAATTACAAAACCTGTAACGAGTGAAAGTACATCAGGAACGATTTCAACTGAAAAAACAATTGTTTCAACTAAAGAACCATCGACAATCGTCACATCGAAATTAACAAGTCCTATAGAAACAAGTAGTAGCAGTAGTACTATTTCATCAAGTGAAACTTCAACATTACCTACATCAGAAACTACATCATCAATAAAATCAAGTTTATCATCTGAATCAAGTTCATCGATGTCAACTGGAAAGAGTAGTGAAAAAATGAGCACGACTAGTTTAGAAAGTTCAACAATGTCATCTGATAAATCAACAAGTAAAAGTAGTGTTGTGAGTTCAGAAATTACAAAACCTGTAACGAGTGAAAGTACATCAGGAACGATTTCAACTGAAAAACAATTGTTCAACTAAAGAACCATCGACAATCGTCACATCGAAATTAACAAGTCCTATAGAAACAAGTAGTAGCAGTAGTACTATTTCATCAAGTGAAACTTCAACATTACCTACATCAGAAACTACATCATCAATAAAATCAAGTTTATCATCTGAATCAAGTTCATCGATGTCAACTGGAAAGAGTAGTGAAAAAATGAGCACGACTAGTTTAGAAAGTTCAACAATGTCATCTGATAAATCAACAAGTAAAAGTAGTGTTGTGAGTTCAGAAATTACAAACCTGTAACGAGTGAAAGTACATCAGGAACGATTTCAACTGAAAAAACAATTGTTTCAACTAAAGAACCATCGACAATCGTCACATCGAAATTAACAAGTCCTATAGAAACAAGTAGTAGCAGTAGTACTATTTCATCAAGTGAAACTTCAACATTACCTACATCAGAAACTACATCATCAATAAAATCAAGTTTATCATCTGAATCAAGTTCATCGATGTCAACTGGAAAGAGTAGTGAAAAATGAGCACGACTAGTTTAGAAAGTTCAACAATGTCATCTGATAAATCAACAAGTAAAAGTAGTGTTGTGAGTTCAGAAATTACAAAACCTGTAACGAGTGAAAGTACATCAGGAACGATTTCAACTGAAAAAACAATTGTTTCAACTAAAGAACCATCGACAATCGTCACATCGAAATTAACAAGTCCTATAGAAACAAGTAGTAGCAGTAGTACTATTTCATCAAGTGAAAATCAACATTACCTACATCAGAAACTACATCATCAATAAAATCAAGTTTATCATCTGAATCAAGTTCATCGATGTCAACTGGAAAGAGTAGTGAAAAAATGAGCACGACTAGTTTAGAAAGTTCAACAATGTCATCTGATAAATCAACAAGTAAAAGTAGTGTTGTGAGTTCAGAAATTACAAAACCTGTAACGAGTGAAAGTACATCAGGAACGATTTCAACTGAAAAAACAATTGTTTCAACTAAAGAACCATCGACAATCGTCACATCGAAATTAACAAGTCCTATAGAAACAAGTAGTAGCAGTAGTACTATTTCATCAAGTGAAACTTCAACATTACCTACATCAGAAACTACATCATCAATAAAATCAAGTTTATCATCTGAATCAAGTTCATCGATGTCAACTGGAAAGAGTAGTGAAAAAATGAGCACGACTAGTTTAGAAAGTTCAACAATGTCATCTGATAAATCAACAAGTAAAAGTAGTGTTGTGAGTTCAGAAATTACAAAACCTGTAACGAGTGAAAGTACATCAGGAACGATTTCAACTGAAAAAACAATTGTTTCAACTAAAGAACCATCGACAATCGTCACATCGAAATTAACAAGTCCTATAGAAACAAGTAGTAGCAGTAGTACTATTTCATCAAGTGAAACTTCAACATTACCTACATCAGAAACTACATCATCAATAAAATCAAGTTTATCATCTGAATCAAGTTCATCGATGTCAACTGGAAAGAGTAGTGAAAAAATGAGCACGACTAGTTTAGAAAGTTCAACAATGTCATCTGATAAATCAACAAGTAAAAGTAGTGTTGTGAGTTCAGAAATTACAAAACCTGTAACGAGTGAAAGTACATCAGGAACGATTTCAACTGAAAAAAACAATTGTTCAACTAAAGAACCATCGACAATCGTCACATCGAAATTAACAAGTCCTATAGAAACAAGTAGTAGCAGTAGTACTATTTCATCAAGTGAAACTTCAACATTACCTACATCAGAAACTACATCATCAATAAAATCAAGTTTATCATCTGAATCAAGTTCATCGATGTCAACTGGAAAGTAGTGAAAAAATGAGCACGACTAGTTTAGAAAGTTCAACAATGTCATCTGATAAATCAACAAGTAAAAGTAGTGTTGTGAGTTCAGAAATTACAAAACCTGTAACGAGTGAAAGTACATCAGGAACGATTTCAACTGAAAAAACAATTGTTTAACTAAAGAACCATCGACAATCGTCACATCGAAATTAACAAGTCCTATAGAAACAAGTAGTAGCAGTAGTACTATTTCATCAAGTGAAAACTTCAACATTACCTACATCAGAAACTACATCATCAATAAAATCAAGTTTATCATCTGAATCAAGTTCATCGATGTCAACTGGAAAGAGTAGTGAAAAAATGAGCACGACTAGTTTAGAAAGTTCAACAATGTCATCTGATAAATCAACAAGTAAAAGTAGTGTTGTGAGTTCAGAAATTACAAAACCTGTAACGAGTGAAAGTACATCAGGAACGATTTCAACTGAAAAAACAATTGTTTCAACTAAAGAACCATCGACAATCGTCACATCGAAATTAACAAGTCCTATAGAAACAAGTAGTAGCAGTAGTACTATTTCATCAAGTGAAACTTCAACATTACCTACATCAGAAACTACATCATCAATAAAATCAAGTTTATCATCTGAATCAAGTTCATCGATGTCAACTGGAAAGAGTAGTGAAAAAATGAGCACGACTAGTTTAGAAAGTTCAACAATGTCATCTGATAAATCAACAAGTAAAAGTAGTGTTGTGAGTTCAGAAATTACAAAACCTGTAACGAGTGAAAGTACATCAGGAACGATTTCAACTGAAAAAACAATTGTTTCAACTAAAGAACCATCGACAATCGTCACATCGAAATTAACAAGTCCTATAGAAACAAGTAGTAGCAGTAGTACTATTTCATCAAGTGAAACTTCAACATTACCTACATCAGAAACTACATCATCAATAAAATCAAGTTTTCATCTGAATCAAGTTCATCGATGTCAACTGGAAAGAGTAGTGAAAAAATGAGCACGACTAGTTTAGAAAGTTCAACAATGTCATCTGATAAATCAACAAGTAAAAGTAGTGTTGTGAGTTCAGAAATTACAAAACCTGTAACGAGTGAAAGTACATCAGGAACGATTTCAACTGAAAAAACAATTGTTTCAACTAAAGAACCATCGACAATCGTCACATCGAAATTAACAAGTCCTATAGAAACAAGTAGTAGCAGTAGTACTATTTCATCAAGTGAAACTTCAACATTACCTACATCAGAAACTACATCATCAATAAAATCAAGTTTATCATCTGAATCAAGTTCATCGATGTCAACTGGAAAGAGTAGTGAAAAAATGAGCACGACTAGTTTAGAAGTTCAACAATGTCATCTGATAAATCAACAAGTAAAAGTAGTGTTGTGAGTTCAGAAATTACAAAACCTGTAACGAGTGAAAGTACATCAGGAACGATTTCAACTGAAAAAAACAATTGTTTCAACTAAAGAACCATCGACAATCGTCACATCGAAATTAACAAGTCCTATAGAAACAAGTAGTAGCAGTAGTACTATTTCATCAAGTGAAACTTCAACATTACCTACATCAGAAACTACATCATCAATAAAATCAAGTTTATCATCTGAATCAAGTTCATCGATGTCAACTGGAAAGAGTAGTGAAAAAATGAGCACGACTAGTTTAGAAAGTTCAACAATGTCATCTGATAAATCAACAAGTAAAAGTAGTGTTGTGAGTTCAGAAAATTACAAAACCTGTAACGAGTGAAAGTACATCAGGAACGATTTCAACTGAAAAAACAATTGTTTCAACTAAAGAACCATCGACAATCGTCACATCGAAATTAACAAGTCCTATAGAAACAAGTAGTAGCAGTAGTACTATTTCATCAAGTGAAATCAACATTACCTACATCAGAAACTACATCATCAATAAAATCAAGTTTATCATCTGAATCAAGTTCATCGATGTCAACTGGAAAGAGTAGTGAAAAAATGAGCACGACTAGTTTAGAAAGTTCAACAATGTCATCTGATAAATCAACAAGTAAAAGTAGTGTTGTGAGTTCAGAAATTACAAAACCTGTAACGAGTGAAAGTACATCAGGAACGATTTCAACTGAAAAAACAATTGTTTCAACTAAAGAACCATCGACAATCGTCACATCGAAATTAACAAGTCCTATAGAAACAAGTAGTAGCAGTAGTACTATTTCATCAAGTGAAACTTCAACATTACCTACATCAGAAACTACATCATCAATAAAATCAAGTTTATCATCTGAATCAAGTTCATCGATGTCAACTGGAAAGAGTAGTGAAAAAATGAGCACGACTAGTTTAGAAAGTTCAACAATGTCATCTGATAAATCAACAAGTAAAAGTAGTGTTGTGAGTTCAGAAATTACAAAACCTGTAACGAGTGAAAGTACATCAGGAACGATTTCAACTGAAAAAACAATTGTTTCAACTAAAGAACCATCGACAATCGTCACATCGAAATTAACAAGTCCTATAGAAACAAGTAGTAGCAGTAGACTATTTCATCAAGTGAAACTCAACATTACCTACATCAGAAACTACATCATCAATAAAATCAAAGTTTATCATCTGAATCAAGTTCATCGATGTCAACTGGAAAGAGTAGTGAAAAAATGAGCACGACTAGTTTAAAAGTTCAACAATGTCATCTGATAAATCAACAAGTAAAAGTAGTGTTGTGAGTTCAGAAATTACAAAACCTGTAACGAGTGAAAGTACATCAGGAACGATTTCAACTGAAAAAACAATTGTTTTCAACTAAAGAACCATCGACAATCGTCACATCGAAATTAACAATCCTATAGAAACAAGTAGTAGCAGTAGTACTATTTCATCAAGTGAAAATCAACATTACCTACATCAGAAACTACATCATCAATAAAATCAAGTTTATCATCTGAAATCAAGTTCATCGATGTCAACTGGAAAGAGTAGTGAAAAAATGAGCACGACTAGTTAGAAAGTTCAACAATGTCATCTATTCAACAAGTAAAAGTAGTGTTGTGAGTTCAGAAATTACAAAACCTGTAACGAGTGAAAGTACATCAGGAACGATTTCAACTGAAAAAACAATTGTTTCAACTAAAGAACCATCGACAATCGTCACATCGAAATTAACAAGTCCTATAGAAACAAGTAGTAGCAGTAGTACTATTTCATCAAGTGAAAAATCAACATTACCTACATCAGAAACTACATCATCAATAAAATCAAGTTTATCATCTGAATCAAGTTCATCGATGTCAACTGGAAAGAGTAGTGAAAAAATGAGCACGACTAGTTTAGAAAGTTCAACAATGTCATCTGATAAATCAACAAGTAAAAGTAGTGTTGTGAGTTCAGAAATTACAAAACCTGTAACGAGTGAAAGTACATCAGGAACGATTTCAACTGAAAAAACAATTGTTTCAACTAAAGAACCATCGACAATCGTCACATCGAAATTAACAAGTCCTATAGAAAACAAGTAGTAGCAGTAGTACTATTTCATCAAGTGAAACTTCAACATTACCTACATCAGAAACTACATCATCAAATAAAATCAGTTTATCATCTGAATCAAGTTCATCGATGTCAACTGGAAAGAGTAGTGAAAAATGAGCACGACTAGTTTAGAAAGTTCAACAATGTCATCTGAAAATCAACAAGTAAAAGTAGTGTTGTGAAGTTCAGAAATTACAAAACCTGTAACGAGTGAAAGTACATCAGGAACGATTTCAACTGAAAAAACAATTGTTTCAACTAAAGAACCATCGACAATCGTCACATCGAAATTAACAAGTCCTATAGAAACAAGTAGTAGCAGTAGTACTATTTCACAAGTGAAACTTCAACATACCTACATCAGAAACTACATCATCAATAAAATCAAGTTTATCATCTGAATCAAGTTCATCGATGTCAACTGGAAAGAGTAGTGAAAAAATGAGCACGACTAGTTTAGAAAGTTCAACAAATGTCATCTGATAAATCAACAAGTAAAGTAGTGTTGTGAGTTCAGAAATTACAAAACCTGTAACGAGTGAAAAGTACATCAGGAACGATTTCAACTGAAAAAACATTGTTTTCAACTAAAGAACCATCGACAATCGTCACATCGAAATTAACAAGTCCTATAGAAACAAGTAGTAGCAGTAGTTACTATTCATCAAGTGAAACTTCAACATTACCTACATCAGAAACTACATCATCAATAAAATCAAGTTTATCATCTGAATCAAGTTCATCGATGTCAACTGGAAAGAGTAGTGAAAAAATGAGCACGACTAGTTTAAAAGTTCAACAATGTCATCTGATAAATCAACAAGTAAAAGTAGTGTTGTGAGTTCAGAAATTACAAAACCTGTAACGAGTGAAAGTACATCAGGAACGATTTCAACTGAAAAAACAATTGTTTCAACTAAAGAACCATCCGACAATCGTCACATCGAAATTAACATCCTATAGAAACAATAGTAGCAGTAGTACTATTTCATCAAGTGAAAAATTCAACATTACCTACATCAGAAACTACATCATCAATAAAATCAAGTTATCATCTGAATCAATTTCATCGATGTCAACTGGAAAGAGTAGTGAAAAAATGAGCACGACTAGTTTAGAAGTTCAACAATGTCATCTGATAAATCAACAATAAAAAGTAGTGTTGTGAGTTCAGAAATTAACAAAACCTGTAACGAGTGAAAGTACATCAGGAACGATTTCAACTGAAAAACAATTGTTTCAACTAAAGAACCATCGACAATCGTCACATCGAAATTAACAAGTCCTATAGAAACAAGTAGTAGCAGTATACTATTTCATCAAGTGAAACTTCAACATTACCTACATCAGAAACTACATCATCAATAAATCAAGTTTATCATCTGAATCAAGTTCATCGAGTCAACTGGAAAGAGTAGTGAAAAAATGAGCACGACTAGTTTTGAAAGTTCAACAATGTCATCTGATAAATCAACAAGTAAAAGTAGTGTTGTGAGTTCAGAAATTACAAACCTGTAACGAGTAAAGTACATCAGGAACGATTTCAACTGAAAAAACAATTGTTTTAACTAAAGAACCATCGACAATCGTCACATCGAAATTAACAAGTCCTATAGAAACAAGTAGTAGCAGTAGTACTATTTCATCAAGTGAAACTTCAACATTACCTACATCAGAAACTACATCATCAATATAAAATCAAGTTTCATCTGAATCAAGTTCATCGATGTCAACTGGAAAGAGTAGTGAAAAAATGAGCACGACTAGTTTAGAAAGTTCAACAATGTCATCTGATAAAATCAACAAGTAAAAGTATGTTGTGAGTTCAGAAATTACAAAACCTGTAACGAGTGAAAGTACATCAGGAACGATTTCAACTGAAAAAAACAATGTTTCAACTAAAGAACCATCGACAACGTCACATCGAAATAACAAGTCCTATAGAAACAAGTAGTAGCAGTAGTACTATTTCATCAAGTGAAACTCAACATTACCTACATCAGAAACTACATCATCAATAAAATCAAGTTATCATCTGAATCAAGTTCATCGATGTCAACTGGAAAGAGTAGTGAAAAATGAGCACGACTAGTTTAGAAAGTTCAACAATGTCATCTGATAAATCAACAAGTAAAGTAGTGTGAGTTCAGAAATTACAAAACCTGTAACGAGTGAAAGTACATCAGGAACGATTTTCAACTGAAAAAACAATTGTTTCAACTAAAGAACCATCGACAATCGTCACATCGAAATTAACAAGTCCTATAGAAACAAGTAGTAGCAGTAGTACTATTTCAAAGTGAAACTTCAACATTACCTACATCAGAAACTACATCATCAATAAAATCAAGTTTATCATCTGAATCAAGTTCATCGATGTCAACTGAAAGAGAGTAGTGAAAAAATGAGCACGACTAGTTTAGAAAGTTCAACAATGTCATCCGATAAATCAACAAGTAAAAGTAGTGTTGTGAGTTCAGAAATTACAAAACCTGTAACGAGTGAAAGTACATCAGGAACGATTTCAACTGAAAAAACAATTGTTTCAACTAAAGAACCATCGACAATCGTCACATCGAAATTAACAAGTCCTATAGAAACAAGTAGTAGCAGTAGTACTATTTCATCAAGTGAAACTTCAACATTACCTACATCAGAACTACATCATCAATAAAATCAAGTTTATCATCTGAATCAAGTTCATCGATGTCAACTGGAAAGAGTAGTGAAAAAATGAGCACGACTAGTTTAGAAAGTCAACAATGTCATCTGATAAATCAACAAGTAAAAGTAGTGTTGGATTCGAAAATTACAAAACCTGTAACGAGAAAGTACATCAGGAACGATTTCAACTGAAAAACAATTGTTCAACTAAAGAACCATCGACAATCGCCACATCGAAATTAACAATCTATAGAAACAAGTAGTAGCAGTAGTACTATTTCATCAAGTGAAACTTCACACGAATTTACCTACATCAGAAACTACATCATCAATAAAATCAAGTTTATCATCTGAATCAAGTTCATCGATTCAACTGGAAAGAGTAGTGAAAAATAGCACGACTTTTAGAGAAGTTCAACAATGTCATCTGATAAATCAACCAAGTAAAAGTAGTGTGTGAGTTCAGAAATACAAACCTGTAACGAGTGAAAGTACATCAGAACGATTTCAACTGAAAAAACAATTGTTCAACTAAAGAACCATCGACAATCGTCACATCGAAAATTAACAAGTCCTATGAAACAAGTAAAGCAGTAGTACTATTCATCAAGTGAAACTCAACATTAACCTACATCAGAAACTACATCATCATAAAATCAAGTTTTATCATCTGAATCAAGTTCATCGATCAACTGGAAAGAGTAGTGAAAAAATGACACGACTAGTTTAGAAAGTCAACAATGTCATCTGATAATCAACAAGTAAAAGTAGTGTGTGAGTTCAGAAATTACAAAACCTGTAACGAGTGAAAGTACATTCAGGAACGATTTCAACTGAAAAAACAATTGTTTCACTAAAGAACCATCGACATCGTCACATCGAAATTAACAAGTCCTATAGAAACAAGTAGTAGCAGTAGTACTATTCATCAAGTGAAACTTCAACATTACCTACATCAGAAACTACATCATCATAAAATCAAGTTTATCATCTGAATCAAGTTCATCGATTCAACTGAAAGAGTAGTGAAAAAATGAGCACGACTAGTTTAGAAGTTCACAATGTCATCTGATAAATCAACAAGTAAAAGTAGTGTTGTGAGTTCAGAAATACAAAACTGTAACGAGTGAAAGTACATCAGGAACGATTTCAACGAAACAATTGTTCAACTAAAGAACCATCGACAATCGTCACATCGAAATTAACAAGTCCTATAGAAACAAGTAGTAGCAGTAGTACTATTTCATCAAGTGAAAATCCAACATTACCTACATCAGAAACTACATCACAATAAAATCAAGTTTATCATCTGAATCAAGTTTCATCGAATGTCAACTGGGAAAGATAGTGAAAAAATGAAGCACGACTAGTTAGAAAGTTCAAGCATGTCCATCTATAAATCAACAAGTTCAGAGTTGTTAATTCTAGATACAAAATCCTTAACGAGTGAAAGTACATCAGAACTATTTCATGCAAAAGTTCAACATCACTCTATCAAACCTCTCCTTTTTATCTTCATAACTTCTACCGGAATTTATTTTTATGATCATGATTGAGTTGCATTACATATTCTATCCGCAATCTGAAGCTGATTATTAATTCGCATATACAATTTCTGTAAACAAGGATCTCTCGGCATATATATTACAAATCCATAGGATTCAATAGTTATCCTTCGGTAATGTATTTTTCTAGCTAAAATTTTTTATTTATTTTTGTTAATATTTTAATTATTCATTTAATTTTAAAATGTTATCCATTTCTATTTTCTTTCAAGATCTTTGTTCTTATGTTTTCGTTCGATTACTCATTAGTGTTTTTATTTATTTTATTCTTCCATTTTTTCCTCTTAATTAGAAAGTCGTAAATTTAAATCAATTAGTAGCAATGAGATTTATTTGGCTTTCTTTTGACTATAAATTTGTTCTTTCTGAGTTATAGATTTTAACATCATCTTTTTTTACTTATTGTTTTGATTAATTCTTAATCTACCGTTTTCTTTTGAATCTAGTACATTATCTAACTAAGCTGGGTTTGTATGATCTCAACCTAATATTAACGCATGCATCAATATTTTTTGATCTCTTCTATATTTTTATTTTACTCTTCCCCAACTTGATTTTCACACTTTGACTGCCTTCCGCTTTCATCATTTAGATTTCACATAACTAAAACATTTAAACAACTTCGTTTAATATTTGCATTCGTAAAATTTCTTCGTGAATTTCATATTTGCTTTTAAATTCTATACTTTTCTAAATTAAGTCTCAAATTTTTCTTGGATAATTTTAATTTATTTAAATCATTGCAAATTCCTTGATTAATTCAGTCATCAGTTCTGAATTTATTCAATGCAGTTTCTGTGTGATTTTCTTATGTTCTAATTTATCGTTTTGAAAATAATAAAAATCATCATTATATACATACTCTTCTTTAAATATCATTCCAATTCTAAAGTGTTATTTATCAATTTTTGAAATGTTCCTAATAATATTGATAAGCTTACTGGTATACAATAGAAGCAAAATGGTGTTTTCTTCAGGTGAAAATGCCGTTTTAACTCTTATCATCTTCATAAAATCTATGATTAACAACTTGTCCTTAAATGTAACGCTGCAAAGAATTGGACAACCAAAGAGTGACATCAGGTTGTAAGTCAGCCATTGCTAAGTAATTGTCTTTGTATACATCATTTTACAATCTAAAATCTTGAAACGTTCCATTTATTTTACCGACAAAACTATCTGAAAAATCCAACCACTTTCTGCTGTCTTCCGATAATAATTCCTTCCATCATTTGCTGCAATCATATTTCATCAATCAAGTCGTTCAGAGATGTATTGTCGAGTTTGTTAAGAAAAACGATCACCAACTTTGGAATGAAATATTTTAACAACATACTTTCCAAATCAAAAATCTGCTATAAATAACTTTTAATATTATTAAAATCATTTCATTTTAATAATTATCTCGGTTTGTAAACGCCTGCTTAAAACACACATTAACAGTGAATTTTGATGTAATATTCTCTAAATATAATAGTTAATAATTTGTTAAGATAATAATACCCCTCAAATAAATAAACTGGATTTATTCCTCATGCACAATCACAATATAAACCAATTTCCTCACATGTCTTCTAAATTTTTACAATCGTCTGTCATTACCTAAAAACGGGACTACTTTTTAAATATGCACACAACTTTATGTATCACAGAATAATAAACTGGCCTATATCCTACAACTCCAAATCTCATCATTCTTCTTACACATCACAAATTAGAACAAAATCCAGCTTTAAGTTTTTATTACAATTGAACTCCACCGAGGAAATGAAACATGAAGTCACAACATGATTGAATTATATTTAAATCTTCATTCAATTCTCACATTGTCATCTTATAAATGAAATTCACACAATATTTTGTATTACATATGGCGTGGTTCCAACTGTGGGTCGCGCCCCTTGTGGGGCGAGGACTACTGCAGCTGTTATCAAATATCATTTTCGAATACAAACCAAAAGGTCCGAATGGTTGGCCTTACGACAGCAGAGCAGGAATGATAATTGACTTATCTGTGATAGCAACATTAAAGCAGGGTTCGAGATGTCAAAATAAATATGTCTACGTTTGGCTACGAGTAAAGACGATTTTCCTACTTTGACAAACAAAGCTTAAAATTTTATTGCCATTTATAACACTTACTTATGTGAAGTTTCTCAGTAGCTGTCTTAAAAACAAGTACGATCTCGCTTAATGATTGAAAAGGAACTGAGAACCGCGATTCTTCAATGATACCATGGTTTGAGAAAATTCGTGCTGAAAAACAACTCAACGTCGCAATTAAATTTTTATGTTGTAGTAGTATAATTATCATAATTCTTTTGTTGTTATTATATTTCTTATAATAAATGATATTATATTTTACATAATTGTATATTATTGTAGCCCATTACAATAAATTAATAATATCAGGTGAGTATTTATGAAATTTGAATTTTTCAGATAATTAACGGACGCAACAAATTTGGTTTTTAATTGGGGCACAACCAATTTTGTTAAAAAGGGGGGCGCCAGTACAAAAGGTTTGGAAACCACTGACTATGGTTTCGATAATCGACAGTTTCTAAAAAATTGTTATTCCATTTTACCACTATAATAGCAACCAATATTTGAGAGTTAATTAATACGATGCGCTATTAGGACCACCAGTAAAACATAAGTCTTTTCTAAGTTCCAGTATTTTTGATGGATGGGAGTCCTTGGAGATATTGTTATGGTTTACTTGCAATATTCATGGAAACTCCTTGCAATACTATAGAATTATCTTCTCGCGTGCTTCTCAATCATGGCATTTTAGCACACTGGAACTGCATTTGACATTTCAATTCATTCCATGACTTATAATAATAGATACACTTAAAAGAATTTCTCGTTATGCGAATTCCAGCTGTTAAATTTGAATATCAGGCTGGTCTTAAAAACTTTCGTACAAATGCTGACTGTCATCCAATGTCCATTTATTAGTTAAATTAAGCATAATGATCCAAGCTCTTTGGAACTAAAACTCCCCGATGAAGTGCTCAGCCATTTTTCTCATCAGCCAACCAACATAAAAATTTCTTTCAGTGATACTTAAAATATTTAATCCAAAAGATTTCAAAATATGTTACTTTCATTTTATCAAATTCCACAATATTTCATATTAAAATTAAGAGAATGACATTGTATTTAAAGATTTTCAAAAAGAAAATAATCGCTAACCCATTTTACATTCTGCCGCAGTATTAAATGGCGTCCACATGAATTAAATATTATACAAAATAATAAATCAAAGGTAAAAGAAAAATCAAAACTGTAATAAATGCACAAATTTATTAAACATTGTACTTCTGCAAATAAAGTATTCTAATTTTCGAAAAAAATATTCCTTGTGTATAATCCTAAACCTAAAATTTAATTAAAAATCAATGAGTTTCTGAAAACGAAATTTATTAAATTTACAATAAAATAAAATAAATAAAATAATAATATTATAAAAAATAAAAAACATATTAAATAGTATAAAAAAATATTTAGGCCAGGATCAACTATGTTGCAGAATAAACTTTGACCGTGTCGCTATGTAAACGCAAAACATACACGCAAGCCGAACAATCAAAAATTTTATTAAAGAAAAATCGAGAACAATTTAACAATTTTTGTTATAGCACCGACACCTAAACTACTACAACATAATAACAAATCGTAAATTTCATCGTCATCAATCACGCCAATTTCACAACCAGTGCTTCAGTTATCATGACACATCAAAATTCAATCAATACACCAACAGTTGATATCGAAACAACTGAAACAATTTCTACTTCAAACCACAAATAACATCAAAACATGTCGAAATCAGATCAATCAACTATTAAATCATCCAATTCTCACGCACCATTAAACATAGTACATCATCAGGAACATCACAGAATCTCAATGAAATTCCACTTCATATATCCTCACCAATCATCATTATCACTTTTTCTGAAATATCGCAGTTTCAGAAAAATAACTGAAAACTGCTTCAAAATTCACGTAATCAATCACACCAACTTCAACAAACCAATGCTTCATTTAATCAGTGACAATCAAAATCTTCATTCAAGTATCACCAAACATTGAATTATCAAAACAAGTGAACAATTTCTACTCACCATCAATAACACAACATTATCGAAATCAGATCATCAACTATTATAATCTCAAATTCCCCACCTCTAACTGATAAGTACACCATCCAAGAACATCTACAGAACGTCAATAAGCGACCACTTCAAATATCTTTCACAATCATCATTATCATTGTTTTCTGTAATATCGAGTTCAGAAAAAATTTAACTGAAATTACTTCGAAAATTCCATCGTCATCACATCACACCAAC
>JACMZG010000370.1:36255-48713 GCA_018340805.1 Microvelia longipes | reverse complement strand
TTATATAAAATCGAGAAAAATTACTTGTTCTGAGATATGATTTGGTATCCTCTAAAATGATGTTAGAACAACTAAAGCTTAATCACGAATTCTAGTACTTAAAAATTAACGAATAAATCCAATGAAAAAAAACTGCTGCTTGTCTAATTCTCCGCCGGCTTTTAAAGCCGTTGATTAATTCTAGACTTGCCAATCATTCGGGTGTTATTAACTAATTGGTCCTGGCTCTCTCATGCGATTGCGATCTTACTAAAAATAGATCGGCATGGAGAGTCTTGTAGTTAAGCTGCACACACCCTTTTTGTTGTACCGAAATTTGTAGAATTGTCTACTAGGCTGCTGCCACGTGTACAATGAATAATGTTGCCACGTCATTTTAGACGTTTCTGCACGAGAATTACTAAATTGGAAGGGCCTGACTCACCCTTCCAACAATATATTTAGACCTTTTAACACAATGAATAATAAGTCAGAAGAACTGCCTCACCCTTCTGACTCATTGTTGCACGACTGTTATATAATATTTCATATTTTACTCATATCTCACGATCTCAATTTCATTTCATATTTTATTCTCATATCTCGTGATCTCTTCATTTACTAAATTTACTCAATTACTAAATTGGAAGGGCCTGACTCACCCTTCCAAAAGTATTATTTTGACCTTTAACACAATGAATAATAAGTCAGAAGGAACTAACTCACCCTTCTGACTCATTGTTGCACGAACTGTTATATAATATTTCATATTTTACTCTCATGTCTCACGATCTCAATTTCATTTCATATTTTATTTTCATATCTCGTGATCTCAGTTCATGGAGCGATCTTCATGGGATCGATCTCTATTGCATTTTATAGAGCGATCAATGGTGTGCAAGCATATGACAAAATGACAACTGATATATATAAAATCGAGAAAAATTACTTGTTCTGAGATATGATTTGGTATCCTCTAAAATTGATGTTAGAACAACTAAAGCTTAATCACGAATTCTAGTACTTAAAAATTTAACGAATAAATCATGAAAATAAACTGCTGCTTGTCTAATTCTCCGCCGCTTTTTAAAGCCGTTGATTAATTCTAGACTTGCCAATCATTCGGGTGTTATTAACTAATTGGTCCTGGCTCTCTCATGCGATTGCGATCTTACTAAAAATAGATCGGCATGGAGAGTCTTGTAGTTAAGCTGCACACACCCTTTTTGTTGTACCGAAATTTGTTTGTCTGCTGCCACGTGTACAATGAATAATGTTGCCACGTCATTTTAGACGTTTCTGCACGAGAATTACTAAATTGGAAGGGCCTGACTCACCCTTCCAACAATATTATTTAGACCTTTTAACACAATGAATAATAAGTCAGAAGGAACTGCCTCACCCTTCTGAATTGTTGCACGAACTGTTATATAATATTTCATATTTACTCATATCTCACGATCTTAATTTCATTTCATATTTTATTCTCATATCTCGTGATCTCAACTTCATTTACTAAATTTACTCAATTACTAAATTGGAAGGGCCTGACTCACCCTTCCAAAAGTATTATTTTGACCTTTAAACACAATGAATAATAAGTCAGAAGGAACTAACTCACCCTTCTGACTCATTGTTGCACGAACTGTTATATAATATTTCATATTTTACTCTCATGTCTCACGATCTCATTTCATATTTTATTTTCATATCTCGTGATCTCAGTTTCATTTCATGGAGCGATCTATATTGCATTTCATGGATCGATCTCTATTGCATTTTATAGAGCGATCTCAATGGTGTGCAAGCATATGACAAAATGACAACTGATATTATATAAAATCGAGAAAAATTACTTGTTCTGAGATATGATTTGGTATCCTCTAAAATTGATGTTAGAACAACTAAAGCTTAATCACGAATTCTAGTACTTAAAAATTAACGAATAAATCAATGAAAATAAACTGCTGCTTGTCTAATTCTCCGCCGGCTTTTAAAGCCGTTGATTAATTCTAGACTTGCCAATCATTCGGGTGTTATTAACTAATTGGTCCTGGCTCTCTCATGCGATTGCGATCTTACTAAAAATAGATCGGCATGGAGAGTCTTGTAGTTAAGCTGCACACACCCTTTTTGTTGTACCGAAATTTGTAGAATTGTCTACTAGGCTGCTGCCACGTGTACAATGAATAATGTTGCCACGTCATTTTAGACGTTTCTGCACGAGAATTACTAAATTGGAAGGGCCTGACTCACCCTTCCAACAATATTATTTACCTTTTAACACAATGAATAATAAGTCAGAAGGAACTGACTCACCCTTCTGACTCATTGTTGCACGACTGTTATATAATATTTCATATTTACTCATATCTCACGATCTCAATTCATTTCATATTTTATTCTCATATCTCGTGATCTCAACTTCATTTACTAAATTTACTCAATTACTAAATTGGAAGGGCCTGACTCACCCTTCCAAAAGTGAATAATAAGTCAGAAGGAACTAACTCACCCTTCTGACTCATTGTTGCACGAACTGTTATATAATATTTCATATTTTACTCTCATGTCTCACGATCTCAATTTCATTTCATATTTTATTTTCATATCTCGTGATCTCAGTTTCATTTCATGGAGCGATCTATATTGCATTTCATGGATCGATCTCTATTGCATTTTATAGAGCGATCTCAATGGTGTGCAAGCATATGACAAAATGACAACTGATATTATATAAAATCGAGAAAAATTACTTGTTCTGAGATATGATTTGGTATCCTCTAAAATTGATGTTAGAACAACTAAAGCTTAATCACGAATTCTAGTACTTAAAAATTAACGAATAAATCAATGAAAATAAACTGCTGCTTGTCTAATTCTCCGCCGGCTTTTAAAGCCGTTGATTAATTCTAGACTTGCCAATCATTCGGGTGTTATTAACTAATTGGTCCTGGCTCTCTCATGCGATTGCGATCTTACTAAAAATAGATCGGCATGGAGAGTCTTGTAGTTAAGCTGCACACACCCTTTTTGTTGTACCGAAATTTGTAGAATTGTCTACTAGGCTGCTGCCACGTGTACAATGAATAATGTTGCCACGTCATTTTAGACGTTTCTGCACGAGAATTACTAAATTGGACTGACTCACCCTTCCAACAATATTATTTAGACCTTTTAACACAATGAATAATAAGTCAGAAGGAACTGACTCACCCTTCTGACTCATTGTTGCACGAACTGTTATATAATATTTCATATTTTACTCATATCTCACGATCTCAATTTCATTTCATATTTTATTCTCATATCTCGTGATCTCAACTTCATTTACTAAATTTACTCAATTACTAAATTGGAAGGGCCTGACTCACCCTTCCAAAAGTATTATTTTGACCTTTTAACACAATGAATAATAAGTCAGAAGGAACTAACTCACCCTTCTGACTCATTGTTGCACGAACTGTTATATAATATTTCATATTTTACTCTCATGTCTCACGATCTCAATTTCATTTCATATTTTATTTTCATATCTCGTGATCTCAGTTTCATTTCATGGAGCGATCTATAGCATTTCATGGATCGATCTCTATTGCATTTTATAGAGCGATCTCAATGGTGTGCAAGCATATGACAAAATGACAACTGATATTATATAAAATCGAGAAAAATTACTTGTTCTGAGATATGATTTGGTATCCTCTAAAATTGATGTTAGAACAACTAAAGCTTAATCACGAATTCTAGTACTTAAAAATTAACGAATAAATCAATGAAAATAAACTGCTAATTCTCCGCCGGCTTTTAAAGCCGTTGATTTTTGCCAATCATTCGGGTGTTATTAACTAATTGGTCCTGGCTCTCTCATGCGATTGCGATCTTACTAAAAATAGATCGGCATGGAGAGTCTTGTAGTTAAGCTGCACACACCCTTTTTGTTGTACCGAAATTTGTTTGTCTACTAGGCTGTGAATAATGTTGCCACGTCATTTTAGACGTTTCTGCACGAGAATTACTAAATTGGAAGGGCCTGACTCACCCTTCCAACAATTATTTAGACCTTTTAACACAATGAATAATAAGTCAGAAGGAACTGCTCACCTTCTGACTCATTGTTGCACGACTGTTATATAATATTTCATATTTTACTCATATCTCACGATCTTAATTTCATTTCATATTTTATTCTCATATCTCGTGATCTCAACTTCATTTACTAAATTTACTCAATTACTAAATTGGAAGGGCCTGACTCACCCTTCCAAAAGTATTATTTTGACCTTTAACACAATGAATAATAAGTCAGAAGGAACTAACTCACCCTTCTGACTCATTGTTGCACGAACTGTTATATAATATTTCATATTTTACTCTCATGTCTCACGATCTCAATTTCATTTCATATTTTATTTTCATATCTCGTGATCTCATTTCATTTCATGGATCGATCTCTATTGCATTTTATAGAGCGATCTCAATGGTGTGCAAGCATATGACAAAATGACAACTGATATTATATAAAATCGAGAAAAATTACTTGTTCTGAGATATGATTTGGTATCCTCTAAAATTGATGTTAGAACAACTAAAGCTTAATCACGAATTCTAGTACTTAAAAATTAACGAATAAATCAATGAAAATAAACTGCTGCTTGTCTAATTCTCCGCCGGCTTTTAAAGCCGTTGATTAATTCTAGACTTGCCAATCATTCGGGTGTTATTAACTAATTGGTCCTGGCTCTCTCATGCGATTGCGATCTTACTAAAATAGATCGGCATGGAGAGTCTTGTAGTTAAGCTGCACACACCCTTTTTGTTGTACCGAAATTTGTAGAATTGTCTACTAGGCTGCTGCCACGTGTAATGAATAATGTTGCCACGTCATTTTAGACGTTTCTGCACGAGAATTACTAAATTGGAAGGGCCTGACTCACCCTTCCAACAATATTATTTAGACCTTTTAACACAATGAATAATAAGTCAGAAGGAACTGACTCACCCTTCTGACTCATTGTTGCACGACTGTTATATAATATTTCATATTTTACTCATATCTCACGATCTTAATTTCATTTCATATTTTATTCTCATATCTCGTGATCTCAACTTCATTTACTAAATTTACTCAATTACTAAATTGGAAGGGCCTGACTCACCCTTCCAAAAGTATTATTTTGACCTTTTAACACAATGAATAATAAGTCAGAAGGAACTAACTCACCCTTCTGACTCATTGTTGCACGAACTGTTATATAATATTTCATATTTTACTCTCATGTCTCACGATCTCAATTTCATTTCATATTTTATTATCTCAGTTTCATTTCATGGATCGATCTCTATGCATTTTATAGAGCGATCTCAATGCAAGCATATGACAAAATGACAACTGATATTATATAAAATCGAAAAAATTACTTGTTCTGAGATATGATTTGGTATCCTCTAAAATTGATGTTAGAACAACTAAAGCTTAATCACGAATTCTAGTACTTAAAAATTAACGAATAAATCAATGAAAATAAACTGCTGCTTGTCTAATTCTCCGCCGGCTTTTAAAGCCGTTGATTAATTCTAGACTTGCCAATCATTCGGGTTATTAATTATGGTCTCTCATGCGATTGCGATCTTACTAAAAATAGATCGGCATGGAGAGTCTTGTAGTTAAGCTGCACACACCTTTTTTGTTGTACCGAAATTTGTAGAATTGTCTACTAGGTGCTGCCACGTGTACAATGAATAATGTTGCCACGTCATTTTAGACGTTTCTGCACGAGAATTACTAAATTGGAAGGGCCTGACTCACCCTTCCAACAATATTATTTAGACCTTTTAACACAATGAATAATAAGTCAGAAGGAACTGACTCACCCTTCTGACTCATTGTTGCACGAACTGTTATATAATATTTCATATTTTACTCATATCTCACGATCTAATTTCATTTCATATTTTATTCTCATATCTCGTGATCTCAACTTCATTTACTAAATTTACTCAATTACTAAATTGGAAGGGCCTGACTCACCCTTCCAAAAGTATTATTTTGACCTTTTAAACAATGAATAATAAGTCAGAAGGAACTAACTCACCCTTCTGACTCATTGTTGCACGAACTGTTATATAATATTTCATATTTTACTCTCATGTCTCACGATCTCAATTTCATTTCATATTTTTTTTCATATCTCGTGATCTCAGTTTCATTTCATGGAGCGATCTATATTGCATTTCATGGATCGATCTCTATTGCATTTTATAGAGCGATCTCAATGGTGTGCAAGCATATGACAAAATGACAACTGATATTATATAAAATCGAGAAAAATTACTTGTTCTGAGATATGATTTGGTATCCTCTAAAATTGATGTTAGAACAACTAAAGCTTAATCACGAATTCTAGTACTTAAAAATTAACGAATAAATCAATGAAAATAAACTGCTGCTTGTCTAATTCTCCGCCGGCTTTTAAAGCCGTTGATTAATTCTAGACTTGCCAATCATTCGGGTGTTATTAACTAATTGGTCCTGGCTCTCTCATGCGATTGCGATCTTACTAAAAATAGATCGGCATGGAGAGTCTTGTAGTTAAGCTGCACACACCCTTTTTGTTGTACCGAAATTTGTAGAATTGTCTACTAGGCTGCTGCCACGTGTACAATGAATAATGTTGCCACGTCATTTTAGACGTTTCTGCACGAGAATTACTAAATGGAAGGGCCTGACTCACCCTTCCAACAATATTATTTAGACCTTTTAACACAATGAATAATAAGTCAGAAGGAACTGACTCACCCTTCTGACTCATTGTTGCACGAACTGTTATATAATATTTCATATTTTACTCATATCTCACGATCTTAATTTCATTTCATATTTTATTCTCATATCTCGTGATCTCAACTTCATTTACTAAATTTACTCAATTACTAAATTGGAAGGGCCTGACTCACCCTTCCAAAAGTATTATTTTGACCTTTTAAACACAATGAATAATAAGTCAGAAGGAACTAACTCACCCTTCTGACTCATTGTTGCACGAACTGTTATATAATATTTCATATTTTACTCTCATGTCTCACGATCTCAATTTCATTTCATATTTTATTTTCATATCTCGTGATCTCAGTTTCATTTCATGGATCGATCTCTATTGCATTTTATAGAGCGATCTCAATGGTGTGCAAGCATATGACAAAATGACAACTGATATTATATAAAATCGAGAAAAATTACTTGTTCTGAGATATGATTTGGTATCCTCTAAAATTGATGTTAGAACAACTAAAGCTTAATCACGAATTCTAGTACTTAAAAATTAACGAATAAATCAATGAAAATAAACTGCTGCTTGTCTAATTCTCCGCCGGCTTTTAAAGCCGTTGATTAATTCTAGACTTGCCAATCATTCGGGTTTATTAACTAATTGGTCCTGGCTCTCTCATGCGATTGCGATCTTACTAAAAATAGATCGGCATGGAGAGTCTTGTAGTTAAGCTGCACACACCTTTTTGTTGTACCGAAATTTGTAGAATTGTCTACTAGGCTGCTGCCACGTGTACAATGAATAATGTTGCCACGTCATTTTAGACGTTTCTGCACGAGAATTACTAAATTGGAAGGGCCTGACTCACCCTTCCAACAATATTATTTAGACCTTTTAACACAATGAATAATAAGTCAGAAGGAACTGACTCACCCTTCTGACTCATTGTTGCACGAACTGTTATATAATATTTCATATTTTACTCATATCTCACGATCTTAATTTCATTTCATATTTTATTCTCATATCTCGTGATCTCAACTTCATTTACTAAATTTACTCAATTACTAAATTGGAAGGGCCTGACTCACCCTTCCAAAAGTATTATTTTGACCTTTTAAACACAATGAATAATAAGTCAGAAGGAACTAACTCACCCTTCTGACTCATTGTTGCACGAACTGTTATATAATATTTCATATTTTACTCTCATGTCTCACGATCTCAATTTCATTTCATATTTTATTTTCATATCTCGTGATCTCAGTTTCATTTCATGGAGCGATCTATATTGCATTTCATGGATCGATCTCTATTGCATTTTATAGAGCGATCTCAATGGTGTGCAAGCATATGACAAAATGACAACTGATATTATATAAAATCGAGAAAAATTACTTGTTCTGAGATATGATTTGGTATCCTCTAAAATTGATGTTAGAACAACTAAAGCTTAATCACGAATTCTAGTACTTAAAAATTAACGAATAAATCAATGAAAATAAACTGCTGCTTGTCTAATTCTCCGCCGGCTTTTAAAGCCGTTGATTAATTCTAGACTTGCCAATCATTCGGGTGTTATTAACTAATTGGTCCTGGCTCTCTCATGCGATTGCGATCTTACTAAAAATAGATCGCATGGAGAGTCTTGTAGTTAAGCTGCACACACCCTTTTGTTGTACCGAAATTTGTAGAATTGTCTACTAGGCTGCTGCCGTGTACAATGAATAATGTTGCCACGTCATTTTAGACGTTTCTGCACGAGAATTACTAAATTGGAAGGGCCTGACTCACCCTTCCAACAATCAACACAGAATAATAAGTCAGAAGGAACTGACTCACCCTTCTGACTCATTGTTGCACGAACTGTTATATAATATTTCATATTTTACTCATATCTCACGATGTTGAATGACTCACCCTTCCACCTGAATTCAGAACTAACTCACCTTCTGACTCATTGTTGCACGAACTGTTATATAATATTTCATATTTTACTCATATCTCACGATCTTAATTTCATTTCATATTTTATTCTCATATCTCGTGATCTCAACTTCATTTACTAAATTTACTCAATTACTAAATTGGAAGGGCCTGACTCACCTTCCAAAAGTATTATTTTGACCTTTTAACACAATGAATAATAAGTCAGAAGGAACTAACTCACCCTTCTGACTCATTGTTGCACGAACTGTTATATAATATTTCATATTTTACTCTCATGTCTCACGATCTCAATTTCATTTCATATTTTATTTTCATATCTCGTTCTCAGTTTCATTTCATGGAGCGATCTATATTGCATTTCATGGATCGATCTCTATTGCATTTTATAGAGCGATCTCAATGGTGTGCAAGCATATGACAAAATGACAACTGATATTATATAAAATCGAGAAAAATTACTTGTTCTGAGATATGATTTGGTATCCTCTAAAATTGATGTTAGAACAACTAAAGCTTAATCACGAATTCTAGTACTTAAAATTAACGAATAAATCAATGAAAATAAACTGCTGCTTGTCTAATTCTCCGCCGGCTTTTAAAAGCCGTTGATTAATTCTAGACTTGCCAATCATTCGGGTGTTATTAACTAATTGGTCTGGCTCTCTCATGCGATTGCGATCTTACTAAAAATAGATCGGCATGGAGAGTCTTGTAGTTAAGCTGCACACACCTTTTTGTTGTACCGAAATTTGTAGAATTGTCTACTAGGCTGCTGCCACGTGTACAATGAATAATGTTGCCACGTCATTTTAGACGTTTCTGCACGAGAATTACTAAATTGGAAGGGCCTGACTCACCCTTCCAACAATATTATTTAGACCTTTTAACACAATGAATAATAAGTCAGAAGGAACTGACTCACCCTTCTGACTCATTGTTGCACGAACTGTTATATATATTTCATATTTTACTCTCATGTCTCACGATCTCAATTTCATTTCATATTTTATTTCATATCTCGTAATCTCAGTTTCATTTCATGGAGCGATCTATATTGCATTTCATGGATCGATCTCTATTGCATTTTATAGAGCGATCTCAATGGTGTGCAACAATATGACAAAATGACAACTGAATAATTATATAAAATCGAGAAAAATTACAGTAAAACCTCGATTATCCGACCCGATTATCCGGATTTTCGATTATCCGGATTGTAAAATAAAATTTACAAAGTAAAATTTTCTTTTTTTAAATATTGAACATGATGATATTAAATCTGCTGTTCCCATTCATATGAAATGTGGTTAATGTATTTGTTTTTGTTAAACAAAATCTCATGTAAAAATAAAAACAGTAATCATAGAACACAAAACCTTTTGACTTTGTTTTTTGAGTGAAATTGAGAACCAATTTAAATATTTATTTTTTATTATACCCGATATGTCGTCAAAAAAAAACGTTTTGTGTTTCATTAAAAGAAAAAATAAGAAATAATCATGCCTTTGAAAAAGCGGCGAATCCGGCGTTATTCTGTTAAATAAATATGGGGTCGGTACATCAACTACTCGGATATAAAAAAACAAAGTGAAAATCAAAACGTGAAAATAAAGTACCAGGTACAAATTAGTAAAGAATGTGTACTATAATGACATGTCCAATGCAACAGGCAGACATAAGGCTTCCAAATATTTGTCCATTGGGAAATCAAAGAGCCCAAGATGCTTTAAAAATGTAATAGTCTTCTTGTTTGATATAAACATCAGAAAAAAGCCTATTGAGGTGGTGAAATTTTTCAAACGTTTATTCCAGAAGCGAAAAAATATCAAAGCTCAAAGTGATAAGCGAGGCAGAACGTTTTATTACTAGATTAATGCACCTCATCTCACCCATCTAATTGAATGTTTAAACCAAATCGATGAATGTTTACAGTTAAATTTCTCCAATCAAATGTCACATCTGTAAATACGATCAATAGATAGGTGTGATAGAAACATTTCAAATGTTTATAATAGAAAAACAATACTTTTCCAAATAAATGGGATCAATGAATAATCAATGTAACATATGGATCAATACAATAATGGATCAGGGTGTGATACGAAACATTCAAATGTTTATATAGAAAAAGATCTTCTACGATTATTGCTAGAGATGAAAATAATGATGAATCAGTTATAGCTCCACAAGAAAATAATTTAAAGGATTGTTGCTATAATGGCAGCAAGATAGCTGGAATTTGTTAGATATGTCACTTTTGAAAATCATGGAACAAAATTTTAAAAAGAACCCATCAGTAAGTTCCATGACCCGGTAGAAAGTAATATAAGTGACATCCGGAAAGCAACAGTTCAATTTGATAGTATTGATTGCGACGAAAAAGAATGTTTCAGAATGGGTTAAATTGCGATGCAAAACATCCTGTATTTCAAATTTGAATGATGAAGAAATAACTAAAGAAAATATTCTGCTCTATATTGAACATGATCAAGAAGATGAAGATGGGATTTTGAGGGAGAGTTAATTTGTCCAACATTTATAAGCCTTTTAAGTCTTTGGATATCGCCATGAAATGGCTTGCGAGTCAGGAAAGAATGTATCCGGACAACTATGTGTCTTAAAAAAGTATTCGAGATTTGGGCTGCCTCAAAAGAAAAAAACTAGCTTTAAGCAACAATATAACTGAATTTTTTTTAAATAATAAAATTAATAAATATTTATTTTCTCACTAATATAATATATAAATTTAAAAAAATATATATTCATACTGATATACTCTTTTTTTTTTTCCCATGGTAATTTTAATTTTTTCGATTATCCGGATTTTTCCTTATCCGGACTAGTCTGCAATCCCCAATTATTCGGATAATCGAGGTTCTACTGTACTTGTTCTGAGATTATGATTGGTATCCTCTAAAATTGATGTTAAAACAACTAAAGCTAATCACGATTCTAGTACTTAAAAATTAAAGATAAATCAATGGAAAATAAACGCTGCCTGTCTAATTCTCCGCCGGCTT
Source organism: Microvelia longipes (assembly GCA_018340805.1). Lineage (NCBI taxonomy): Eukaryota > Metazoa > Arthropoda > Insecta > Hemiptera > Veliidae > Microvelia > Microvelia longipes. The sequence goes on along the minus strand of JACMZG010000370.1, from coordinate 36,994 downwards.
TAAAGCCAGTTGTTAATTCTAGACTTGGCCAATCAATCAAGGTGTTATTAACTTATTGGTCCCTGCTCTCTCATGCGATTGCGACTTACTAAAAATAGATCGGCAGGAGAGTCTTGGTAGTTAAGCTGCACACCACTCCTTTTTGTTGTACCGAAATTTGTCAGAATTGTCTAGTAAGGGCTGCTGCCACGTGTACAATGATAAGTTGCCAATCATTTTAAGGACGTTTCTGCACCGAGAATTACTAAATTGGAAGGGCCTGCTCACTCCTTCCAACAATATTATTTAGACTTTAACACAAGAATAATAAAGTCAGAAGGAACTGACTCACACCTTCTGACTCATTGTTGACCGAAAACATTTTATAATATTTCATATTTACTCTCATGTCTCACATCTCAATTTCACATATTTTATTTTCATATCTCGTAACTCAAGTTTCATTCATGGAGCGTATCTATATTGCCATTTTTTCTCATGGAATCGATTCTATTGCCAATTTTATAGAGCGATCTCATGGGTGGCAAAGCATATGACAAAATGAAAAACTGATATATAATAAAATCGAGAAAAATTACTTGTTCTGAGATATGCTTTGGTATCCTCTAAAATTGATGTTAGAACAACTAAAGCTTAAATCACGAATTCTAGTAACTTAAAAAATTAACGAATAATCAATGAAATAACTGCTGCTTGTCTAATTCTCCGCCGGCTTTTAAAGCCGTTTGATTAATTCTAG
>JACMZG010000370.1:27500-34076 GCA_018340805.1 Microvelia longipes | reverse complement strand
CATGAGCGTGATGTTAGGCACCTTAACCAGATGTTTGGTTCATCCCACATCGCCAGTTCTGCTTACCAAAAATGGCCCACTAGACATTTGTATTCAATGCACATCTTCAATAAAGAAAGACGCACATCGAACCCATTTAAAGTTTGAGAATAAGTTGAGAACATTTCGTCCCCAATACTTCTAATCATTCGCTTTACCAGGTAAAACTACAACAACAAATGTCAGCTATCCTGAGGGAAACTTCGGAGGGAACCAGCTACTAGATGGTTCGATTAGTCTTTCGCCCCTATACTTGTGTCCGACGATCGATTTGCACGTCAGAACCGCGGCGGTCCTCCATCAGAGTTTCCTCTGACTTCAACCTGCACAAGCATAGTTCACCATCTTTCGGGTCTCTACATGATCGCTCAAACTCCGCCCAGATGCGAACATCTTTAGACGGTCGATGTTGCACTCTGTCTTTTAACAGAGGTCACATCACAGTTTACCGAAGCAAACCTTTACATTAATTTCGCCATGGGGTTTCGTAAGGCCCTTTGACTCGCGATCATATAAAACTCCTTGGTCCGTGTTTCAAGACGGGACAAGTAGGTAACCTACATATACACTGCAGACTTACTAGATTTGCCCATCGACCATCAGTTATACTAAACATTCAAAAGCAATCTCTTATGAGCTCACAATCAAACAATCAGCATTACCAACAGCCAATATCAGCAAATCGAAATCACCAATACACCAAATTTAACCGTGCAATGAGCTATAAAACCGATTCCGAAGAATTGGTCACCTTCACCATTACGACAGAAAAACGGCACTATTGGTCGCAGTTTTGATACATGGAAAGTGCATTGATCGTCCATTATGAGCTTAAATTAGCAATTCCTAGTGAGATTTTGCTAAAATAAGATTGACAGACAATCAACTGAATCCCATATATCAGTTTCGGCTCTACTCGTTTACCTCTAAGCGATTTCACGTACTATTTAACTCTCTCTTCAAAGTTCTTTTCAACTTTCCCTCACGGTACTTGTTTACTATCGGACTCGCACAAGTATTTAGCCTTAGATGGAGTTTACCACCCAATTTGGACTGCATTCTCAAACAATCCGACTCATAGGAAACATCAATAAAAGCCTCGTACACTCCAACCGGTCTAACACCGTCTATGGACAACATCACAATCAAGTGAATTTGGAGTATACTCAACAATTAAAAACGCAACCTTTACACCACAACTCCTAATATCAAAGATACAGGATTCAGTGCTGGGCTAATTCCCGGTCGTTCGCCACTACTGGGGAAATCCTTGTTAGTTTCTTTTCCTCCGCTTAATGATATGCTTAAGTTCAGCGGGTAATCTCATCTGATCTGAGGTCGGATTTAAAAGTTAATTGAACAAATAAATAATAAATTCGAAATTCCTTGACAATTTAATTGATTATTTACTAAAATCTCACAGGTGACAGCACACATATGCACCAGAACGCAACTCATTAAGCTGCGGCACTGGAGAAAATTAAAATTATGTATGCATCAAATGATATCAATAATTTCAATAATCCAGAATTTCCGTCAAACTTGTTCAATTATATTTAAAACACTATTTCAATACGTCAATTAATACTGAAACGCACATATTGATAATGCAAAATTAAATTGTCATTGTCATTAATAGCATCATTATTTCTATTATTATCAATCCAAAATATATTTAAAAGATCAAACAAATAAATCAACAACCCATTCAAACATTGTTTATTTGCCTTTTCTTCTTTCTATACAATGGTCAATAAATTATGAAAACAATAGTAACAATAACAAATAAATCTATTAACTTCAACAACAGCATTAACTTTATGTTAATTTCATATGTATAAACTGTATATTAATAGCATTTCAAAAATCGAAACTCTATGTTTCCATAGAGGTGTACTTGTTTAACAAATACACTATCACCTTAAAGAGGCACTTTCGATTGAAATAAAAACCAAAAGTGAACCCCTCAAAACATTACTATTGAACGTAATGATAAATGCTATGCCGACCCTCAGACAGATGTGGCTATAGGTTGACCCATAGCCGCCATTTGCGTTCAAAATGTCAATGATCAGAGCGTTGTGCAGTTCACATTAATTCACATGTTTTGCTACGTTCTTCATCGACGTGCGAGCCGAGTGATCCATCGCTTAAAGTGGTTAATAATATACAGATGCTTTTTACAGCGATCCATATTCTAATTTTCAATCAACCCAACTTCTTTTACAAAGTCGAGGATTGCCATTATCATTTGATCACCAAACGATACTGTAAAGTTAAATAGAAATAGAAACACACGGGGCAGCTTTTCATATAATATCGTGTTAATCAACATACAAATTCTTTAGCCAATTGCAGTTTTGCCAAAATAAATGATTAATAAAATAACTGAATTCGGATATTTATCTACAAAGCATTAGACCAGTTATTATTAATCACTGCAACTTGAATTCGTATATTGACCAAATAAATAACACTAAATTTTTAAAGATATTATTTACTAAACTAATTAAACCTTGCACAATATCCTGATAATGCTTTGATATTGTTTTTATCAGTGCCAACAACTTGTGTTTTGTAATTTCCTTTTTACGAGAGACTACGGACATAAGTCTGTCATATAAACAACACCCAATAAAAATGTTTATATGAGTACTCGGTATTTCGAAAAATACCATAGGCACCCCGTGAATGTGTTGGTTTAATGCTGATTAATTTACTACTAGCACTTGAAACCATATTTACTACTATAAAACGAGTCGATTTATTGTTTAGCGAGCCGAATACTTCGCAATAAAACAATCCAAGTAGCATAATATGTAATTAGTAAATTAAAATCAGCACTTTTTTATATTTAATAATTCATTATAAAATGAATTATAGAGCCAAAATCGTTTTTTTAATTTAATTTATAGCATGTCAGCTGTAAATTCTAATCGTTCTTTTAATTTCAATGAACTAATAATGATCCTTCCGCAGGTTCACCTACGGAAACCTTGTTACGACTTTTACTTCCTCTAAATGATCAAGTTTGATTGTCTTTTCCCAACTATAGAAATGTTGCCATTTCTTAAATCGGAATCCAACGATCTCACTAAACCATTCAATCGGTAGTAGCGACGGGCGGTGTGTACAAAGGGCAGGGACGTAATCAGCGCAAGCTAGTGACTTGCACTTACTAGGAATTCCTCGTTCAAGTGGAATAATTTCAATCCACTATTCCTGACACGACAGTGATTAAGCAGGTTACCCAGCCATTTCTAGCTAGGAATTAAACTCGCTGTTACTGCCATTGTAGCGCGCGTGCGGCCCCGGACATCTAAGGGCATCACAGACCTGTTATTGCTCTTTTTCATTTAGCTAAACGCTATTTATTCCTCTAAGAAGTCAGCATTTGCTATTTTAAAAACAAATGTACTATTTAGCAGGTTAGAGTCTCGTTCGTTAACGGAATTAACCAGACAAATCGCTCCACCAACTAAGAACGGCCATGCACCACCACCCACCGAATCAAGAAAGAGCTATCAATCTGTCAATCCTCACAGTGTCCGGACCGGGTGAGATTTCCCGTGTTGAGTCAAATTAAGCCGCAGGCTCCACTCCTGGTGGTGCCCTTCCGTCAATTCCTTTAAGTTTCAGCTTTGCAACCATACTTCCCCCGGAACCCATAGACTTAGGTTTCCCGGTGACTTCTCGCAAGGAGATTTAAATTACCTTCGCGAACTGTCAGTTGGCATAGTTTATGGTCAGAACTAGGACGGTATCTGATCGTCTTCGATCCTCTGACTTTCGTTCTTGATTAATGAAAACATTCTTGGCAAATGCTTTCGCAGTAGACTGTCTGCTGATGATCTAAGAATTTCACCTCTAGCACCAGCATACATATGCCCCCGGCAGTCTCTTTTAATCATTACTTCAGTTTCGAAAACCAACAAAATAAAACCGAAGTCTTATTTATTATTCCATGCAACAATATGCAAGCATCAGCCTGCTTTAAGCACTCTAATTTTTTCAAAGTAAACTTGTCGGTCATCCTCAACACCCATTAAAGAGCATCAAAGATATACACGACGTCGAAGGACAAGATAGCTTTCAATCAAAGATTTCAAACCATCTTTTTCCTCAATTTCAACTACGAGCTTTTTAACTGCAACAACTTTAATATACGCTATTGGAGCTGGAATTACCGCGGCTGCTGGCACCAGACTTGCCCTCCAATTGATACTTGATAAAGTATTTAAAATGTTCTCATTGCAATTATGAAACCACTAGGGCCCATATTGTTATTTTTGTCACTACCTCACCGAACCGGTATTGGGTAATTTACGCGCCTGCTGCCTTCCGTGGATGTGGTAGCCGTTTCTCAGGCTCCCTCTCCGGAATCGAACACTGATTCCCCGTTACCCGTTACAACCATGGTAAGCTTTGATCTTACCATCGAAAGTTGATAGGTCAGCCACTTCAAGAGATATGTCGTCAACACAAAGGTCGTACGATCAGTAAAATTATCCAGAGTCATCAAAAAACCGGTTTTCACCAGGTTGATTTTGATCTAATAAATCCGCCGCTTCGTGAGTCACGGCATTCTGTTAGATATTAGCTCTAGAATTACCACAGTTATCCCATGGCAAAATGATAGAATCTCTCAAATCATAGCTGTTATAATGAGCCATCCGCGGTTTAAGTGTACGAGACTTTGTACTAAGACATGCATGGCTTAATCTTTGAGATAAGCATATGACTACTGGCAGGATCAACCAGATATTTATTTTACGTACTCTACTTAACATGGTTTCAATTAAGTAGTCACTAAAGATATTGAAAATCAATAAACACAAGTATCATTAACTTTATCAATCGATCAAGCATTAACCACATGATAATCCAAAAACAGCAATTTCATTTAAAAAACCACTATTTTGTGAAATAAATTTAATTATCACCCTTTCAACGATTTTTATTTTTTGCAATAAATGATTTAAATACAATGTATAATCAAGTCTCATTTTTATTAACTGATTTGAAAAGAAAAATGTTTTACCATTTTTCTCAGTCACATTATATTAAATCCAAAATATAAATATCGTTTACTCAATGCATCATCGATGCATAAAAGCTTGATCATTTCAGTTTACTCTACTTAGCATTTACGTTTTCATCAATAATGATACGTACGATTTTTATTCAATCGCTTAGCTATCGTTTAACCGATAACTAAAATAGGCCATTCGTTATATATTTAAATATATGATATTCATTGAATTGCTTTTATTGTTAGCGTTTTGATTCAACAAATTCAACTAACAAGCAATAAACAATCGCAAAGCAAGCTTCACAACTGTATCTGACTAGAAAAAGGCCTGGACAATAGAAATTTAAATTACTAACGCTTCAAAGCGAAAGCTATATTTACCCTTGTTCATGTGGTACGTAGTAGACGATAACTCCACGCATTTGGAAAACCGTTACCGAAACAACATTCGCCACTACAACATTTTTTCATTTACCCATAATTCATAACGAATATATGAGTTTAATTTCATTGATAATCAAAAATCAACAGTATATATAATACTATGTCAACTTTACATAGACTACCAATATATAGCATTAGTTATCTAACATGGGGTAGTATTTAATAAATTGGGAAATAACAGAGAAATAATTAAGAAAAGATTTTTTTAAAATAAAAATTCTCGATTATTTTCTAAGTCGAAAATGTATAAAAACTGTAATATTTGATTTTATGACATGAAATATTTGCATTTTTCTTTGAAATTTTGTGTAAAAAATTATTTTTTTTTTAAGTTTCAAATGAAATATTACTTATTAACAAACTACTTATTATAATAAGTAATATAAAATTAATAAACATTTATTACATTTTATTGAATAAAATCGATTGTTAAATGTAAAATCGATTATTATTATTATTATTATTATTTTATTATTATTATTATTATATTATTATTTATTATTATTATATTATTATTATTTTATTATATTATTATTATTATTATTATTATTATTATTTATTATTATTATTATATTATTATTATTATTATTATTATTATTATTATTATTATTATTATTATTATTATTATTATTATTATTATTATTATTATTATTATTATTATTATTATTATTATTATTATTATTATTATTATTATTATTATATTATTATTATTATATTATTATATTATTATTATATTATTATTATTATTATTATTATTATTATTATTATTATTATTATTATTATTATTATTATTATTATTATTATTATTTATATTATTATTAATTAATAATTATTATTATTATTGTTATTATTATTAATCAGTCAAGCGGGAGTAACTATTACTCTCTTTACATTTACATGATAGTTATTATTTCTGAAAATTGAAAATTAAATTAAAAAATGCGCTGGTTAAAAGCACAATTAAATATGTTTTATTTATACCTTCCTGGTTACGGCTAGATGTGTATGATCTTTTAAAATTTATAAATATTGTTTTTATTTTATGCAATGTTCTCTTTCTT
>JACMZG010000370.1:17500-22500 GCA_018340805.1 Microvelia longipes | reverse complement strand
ATATGCACCAGAACGCAACTCATTAAGCTGCGGCACTGGAGAAAATTAAAATTATGTATGCATCAAATGATATCAATAATTTCAATAATCCAGAATTTCCGTCAAACTTGTTCAATTATATTTAAAACACTAATTCAATACGTCAATTAATACTGAAACGCACATATTGATAATGCAAAATTAAATTGTCATTGTCATTAATAGCATCATTATTACTATTATTATCAATCCAAAATATATTTAAAAGATCAAACAAATAAATCAACAACCCATTCAAACATTGTTTATTTGCCTTTTCTTCTTTCTATACAATGGTCAATAAATTATGAAAACAATAGTAACAATAACAAATAAATCTATTAACTTCAACAACAGCATTAACTTTATGTTAATTTCATATGTATAAACTGTATATTAATAGCATTTCAAAAATCGAAACTCTATGTTTCCATAGAGGTGTACTTGTTTAACAAATACACTATCACCTTAAAGAGGCACTTTCGATTGAAATAAAAACCAAAAGTGAACCCCTCAAAACATTACTATTGAACGTAATGATAAATGCTATGCCGACCCTCAGACAGATGTGGCTATAGGTTGACCCATAGCCGCCATTTGCGTTCAAAATGTCAATGATCAGAGCGTTGTGCAGTTCACATTAATTCACATGTTTTGCTACGTTCTTCATCGACGTGCGAGCCGAGTGATCCATCGCTTAAAGTGGTTAATAATATACAGATGCTTTTTACAGCGATCCATATTCTAATTTTCAATCAACCCAACTTCTTTTACAAAGTCGAGGATTGCCATTATCATTTGATCACCAAACGATACTGTAAAGTTAAATAGAAATAGAAACACACGGGGCAGCTTTTCATATAATATCGTGTTAATCAAATACAAATTCTTTAGCCAATTGCAGTTTTGCCAAAATAAATGATTAATAAAATAACTGAATTCGGATATTTATCTACAAAGCATTAGACCAGTTATTATTAATCACTGCAACTTGAATTCGTATATTGACCAAATAAATAACACTAAATTTTTAAAGATATTATATTACTAAACTAATTAAACCTTGCACAATATCCTGATAATGCTTTGATATTGTTTTTATCAGTGCCAACAACTTGTGTTTTGTAATTTCCTTTTTACGAGAGACTACGGACATAAGTCTGTCATATAAACAACACCCAATAAAAATGTTTATATGAGTACTCGGTATTTCGAAAAATACCATAGGCACCCCGTGAATGTGTTGGTTTAATGCTGATTAATTTACTACTAGCACTTGAAACCATATTTACTACTATAAAACGAGTCGATTTATGTTTAGCGAGCCGAATACTTCGCAATAAAACAATCCAAGTAGCATAATATGTAATTAGTAAATTAAAATCAGCACTTTTTATATTTAATAATTCATTATAAAATGAATTATCAGAGCCAAAATCGTTTTTTTAATTTAATTTATAGCATGTCAGCTGTAAATTCTAATCGTTCTTTTAATTTCAATGAACTAATAATGATCCTTCCGCAGGTTCACCTACGGAAACCTTGTTACGACTTTTACTTCCTCTAAATGATCAAGTTTGATTGTCTTTTCCCAACTATAGAAATGTTGCCATTTCTTAAATCGGAATCCAACGATCTCACTAAACCATTCAATCGGTAGTAGCGACGGGCGGTGTGTACAAAGGGCAGGGACGTAATCAGCGCAAGCTAGTGACTTGCACTTACTAGGAATTCCTCGTTCAAGTGGAATAATTTCAATCCACTATTCCTGACACGACAGTGATTAAGCAGGTTACCCAGCCATTTCTAGCTAGGAATTAAACTCGCTGTTACTGCCATTGTAGCGCGCGTGCGGCCCCGGACATCTAAGGGCATCACAGACCTGTTATTGCTCTTTTTCATTTAGCTAAACGCTATTTATTCCTCTAAGAAGTCAGCATTTGCTATTTTAAAAACAAATGTACTATTTAGCAGGTTAGAGTCTCGTTCGTTAACGGAATTAACCAGACAAATCGCTCCACCAACTAAGAACGGCCATGCACCACCACCCACCGAATCAAGAAAGAGCTATCAATCTGTCAATCCTCACAGTGTCCGGACCGGGTGAGATTTCCCGTGTTGAGTCAAATTAAGCCGCAGGCTCCACTCCTGGTGGTGCCCTTCCGTCAATTCCTTTAAGTTTCAGCTTTGCAACCATACTTCCCCCGGAACCCATAGACTTAGGTTTCCCGGTGACTTCTCGCAAGGAGATTTAAATTACCTTCGCGAACTGTCAGTTGGCATAGTTTATGGTCAGAACTAGGACGGTATCTGATCGTCTTCGATCCTCTGACTTTCGTTCTTGATTAATGAAAACATTCTTGGCAAATGCTTTCGCAGTAGACTGTCTGCTGATGATCTAAGAATTTCACCTCTAGCACCAGCATACATATGCCCCCGGCAGTCTCTTTAATCATTACTTCAGTTTCGAAAACCAACAAAATAAAACCGAAGTCTTATTTTATTATTCCATGCAACAATATGCAAGCATCAGCCTGCTTTAAGCACTCTAATTTTTTCAAAGTAAACTTGTCGGTCATCCTCAACACCCATTAAAGAGCATCAAAGATATACACGACGTCGAAGGACAAGATAGCTTTCAATCAAAGATTTCAAACCATCTTTTTCCTCAATTTCAACTACGAGCTTTTTAACTGCAACAACTTTAATATACGCTATTGGAGCTGGAATTACCGCGGCTGCTGGCACCAGACTTGCCCTCCAATTGATACTTGATAAAGTATTTAAAATGTTCTCATTGCAATTATGAAACCACTAGGGCCCATATTGTTTATTTTTTGTCACTACCTCACCGAACCGGTATTGGGTAATTTACGCGCCTGCTGCCTTCCGTGGATGTGGTAGCCGTTTCTCAGGCTCCCTCTCCGGAATCGAACACTGATTCCCCGTTACCCGTTACAACCATGGTAAGCTTTGATCTTACCATCGAAAGTTGATAGGTCAGCCACTTCAAGAGATATGTCGTCAACACAAAGGTCGTACGATCAGTAAAATTATCCAGAGTCATCAAAAAACCGGTTTTCACCAGGTTGATTTTGATCTAATAAATCCGCCGCTTCGTGAGTCACGGCATTCTGTTAGATATTAGCTCTAGAATTACCACAGTTATCCCATGGCAAAATGATAGAATCTCTCAAATCATAGCTGTTATAATGAGCCATCCGCGGTTTAAGTGTACGAGACTTTGTACTAAGACATGCATGGCTTAATCTTTGAGATAAGCATATGACTACTGGCAGGATCAACCAGATATTTATTTTACGTACTCTACTTAACATGGTTTCAATTAAGTAGTCACTAAAGATATTGAAAATCAATAAACACAAGTATCATTAACTTTATCAATCGATCAAGCATTAACCACATGATAATCCAAAAACAGCAATTTCATTTAAAAAACCACTATTTTGTGAAATAAATTTAATTATCACCCTTTCAACGATTTTTATTTTTTGCAATAAATGATTTAAATACAATGTATAATCAAGTCTCATTTTTATTAACTGATTTGAAAAGAAAAATGTTTTACCATTTTTCTCAGTCACATTATATTAAATCCAAAATATAAATATCGTTTACTCAATGCATCATCGATGCATAAAAGCTTGATCATTTCAGTTTACTCTACTTAGCATTTACGTTTTCATCAATAATGATACGTACGATTTTTATTCAATCGCTTAGCTATCGTTTAACCGATAACTAAAATAGGCCATTCGTTATATATTTAAATATATGATATTCATTGAATTGCTTTTATTGTTAGCGTTTTGATTCAACAAATTCAACTAACAAGCAATAAACAATCGCAAAGCAAGCTTCACAACTGTATCTGACTAGAAAAAGGCCTGGACAATAGAAATTTAAATTACTAACGCTTCAAAGCGAAAGCTATATTTACCCTTGTTCATGTGGTACGTAGTAGACGATAACTCCACGCATTTGGAAACCGTTACCGAAACAACATTCGCCACTACAACATTTTTTCATTTACCCATAATTCATAACGAATATATGAGTTTAATTTCATTGATAATCAAAAATCAACAGTATATATAATACTATGTCAACTTTACATAGACTACCATATATAGCATTAGTTATCTAACATGGGTAGTATTTAATAAATTGGGAAATAACAGAGAAATAATTAAGAAAAGATTTTTTTAAAATAAAAATTCTCGATTATTTTCTAAGTCGAAAATGTATAAAAACTGTAATATTTGATTTATGACATGAAATATTTGCATTTTTCTTTGAAATTTTGTGTAAAAAATTATTTTATTTTTTTAAGTTTCAAATGAAATATTACTTATTAACAAACTACTTATTATAATAAGTAATATAAAATTAATAAACATTTATTACATTTTATTGAATAAAATCGATTGTTAAATGTAAAATCGATTATTATTATTATTATTATTATTATTATTATTATTATTATTATTATTATTATTATTATTATTATTATTATTATTATTATTATTATTATTATTATTATTATTATTATTATTATTATTATTATTATTATTATATTATTATTATTATTATATTATTATTATTATTATTATTATTATTATTATTATTATTATTATTATTATTATTATTATTATTATTATTATTATTATTATTATTATTATTATTATTATATTATTATTATTATTATTATTGTTATTATTATTATAATCAGTCAAGCGGGTGTAACTATTAGTCTCTTTACATTACATGATAGTTATTATTTCTGAAAATTGAAAATTAAATTGAAAAATGATTTCACTTTCATGCGGATGATCTTTACAGAATTTTTATTCTAAAATTTATATTCGCGGTCCTTTTCACTGTAGTTTTTTTTTATTAATCGAAGATTTTATACAATGAGGAGCAGTTTCAGCAGTTTTTCTAAAATATATTTTTAAAAA
>JACMZG010000370.1:0-7500 GCA_018340805.1 Microvelia longipes | reverse complement strand
TAATAATCGATTTACATTTAACAATCGATTTTATTCAATAAATGTATAAATGTTTATTAATTTTATTTACTTATAATAATAAGTAGTTTGTTAATAAGTAATATTTCATTTGAAACTTAAAAAAATAAAATAATTTTTTACACAAAATTTCAAAGAAAAATGCAAATATTTCATGTCATAAAATCAAATATTACAGTTTTTATACATTTTCGACTTAGAAAATAATCGAGAATTTTTATTTTAAAAAAATCTTTTCTTAATTATTTCTCTGTTATTTCCCAATTTATTAAATACTACCCATGTTAGATAACTAATGCTATATATTGGTAGTCTATGTAAAGTTGACATAGTATTATATATACTGTTGATTTTTGATTATCAATGAAATTAAACTCATATATTCGTTATGAATTATGGGTAAATGAAAAAATGTTGTAGTGGCGAATGTTGTTTCGGTAACGGTTTCCAAATGCGTGGAGTTATTGTCTACTACGTACCACATGAACAAGGGTAAATATAGCTTTCGCTTTGAAGCGTTAGTAATTTAAATTTCTATTGTCCAGGCCTTTTTCTAGTCAGATACAGTTGTGAAGCTTGCTTTGCGATTGTTTATTGCTTGTTAGTTGAATTTGTTGAATCAAAACGCTAACAATAAAAGCAATTCAATGAATATCATATATTTAAATATATAACGAATGGCCTATTTTAGTTATCGGTTAAACGATAGCTAAGCGATTGAATAAAAATCGTACGTATCATTATTGATGAAAACGTAAATGCTAAGTAGAGTAAACTGAAATGATCAAGCTTTTATGCATCGATGATGCATTGAGTAAACGATATTTATATTTTGGATTTAATATAATTGACTGAGAAAATGGTAAAACATTTTTCTTTCAAATCAGTTAATAAAAATGAGACTTGATTATACATTGTATTTAAATCATTTATTGCAAAAAATAAAAATCGTTGAAAGGGTGATAATTAAATTTATTTCACAAAATAGTGGTTTTTTAAATGAAATTGCTGTTTTTGGATTATCATGTGGTTAATGCTTGATCGATTGATAAAGTTAATGATACTTGTGTTTATTGATTTTCTATATCTTTAGTGACTACTTAATTGAAACCATGTTAAGTAGAGTACGTAAAATAAATATCTGGTTGATCCTGCCAGTAGTCATATGCTTATCTCAAAGATTAAGCCATGCATGTCTTAGTACAAGTCTCGTACACTTAAACCGCGGATGGCTCATTATAACAGCTATGATTTGAGAGATTCTATCATTTTGCCATGGGATAACTGTGGTAATTCTAGAGCTAATATCTAACAGAATGCCGTGACTCACGAAGCGGCGGATTTATTAGATCAAAATCAACCTGGTGAAAACCGGTTTTTTGATGACTCTGGATAATTTTACTGATCGTACGACCTTTGTGTTGACGACATATCTCTTGAAGTGGCTGACCTATCAACTTTCGATGGTAAGATCAAAGCTTACCATGTTTGTAACGGGTAACGGGGAATCAGTGTTCGATTCCGGAGAGGGAGCCTGAGAAACGGCTACCACATCCACGGAAGGCAGCAGGCGCGTAAATTACCCAATACCGGTTCGGTGAGGTAGTGACAAAAATAACAATATGGGCCCTAGTGGTTTCATAATTGCAATGAGAACATTTTAAATACTTTATCAAGTATCAATTGGAGGGCAAGTCTGGTGCCAGCAGCCGCGGTAATTCCAGCTCCAATAGCGTATATTAAAGTTGTTGCAGTTAAAAAGCTCGTAGTTGAAATTGAGGAAAAAGATGGTTTGAAATCTTTGATTGAAAGCTATCTTGTCCTTCGACGTCGTATATCTTTGATGCTCTTTAATGGGTGTTGAGGATGACGACAAGTTTACTTTGAAAAAATTAGAGTGCTTAAAGCAGGCTGATGCTTGCATATTGTTGCATGGAATAATAAAATAAGACTTCGGTTTTATTTTGTTGGTTTCGAAACTGAAGTAATGATTAAAAGAGACTGCCGGGGCATATGTATGCTGGTGCTAGAGGTGAAATTCTTAGATCATCAGCAGACAGTCTACTGCGAAAGCATTTGCCAAGAATGTTTTCATTAATCAAGAACGAAAGTCAGAGGATCGAAGACGATCAGATACCGTCCTAGTTCTGACCATAAACTATGCCAACTGACAGTTCGCGAAGGTAATTTAAATCTCCTTGCGAGAAGTCACCGGGAAACCTAAGTCTATGGGTTCCGGGGGAAGTATGGTTGCAAAGCTGAAACTTAAAGGAATTGACGGAAGGGCACCACCAGGAGTGGAGCCTGCGGCTTAATTTGACTCAACACGGGAAATCTCACCCGGTCCGGACACTGTGAGGATTGACATTGATAGCTCTTTCTTGATTCGGTGGGTGGTGGTGCATGGCCGTTCTTAGTTGGTGGAGCGATTTGTCTGGTTAATTCCGTTAACGAACGAGACTCTAACCTGCTAAATAGTACATTTGTTTAAAAATAGCAATGCTGACTTCTTAGAGGAATAAATAGCGTTTAGCTAAATGAAAAAGAGCAATAACAGGTCTGTGATGCCCTTAGATGTCCGGGGCCGCACGCGCGCTACAATGGCAGTAACAGCGAGTTTAATTCCTAGCTAGAAATGGCTGGGTAACCTGCTTAATCACTGTCGTGTCAGGAATAGTGGATTGAAATTATTCCACTTGAACGAGGAATTCCTAGTAAGTGCAAGTCACTAGCTTGCGCTGATTACGTCCCTGCCCTTTGTACACACCGCCCGTCGCTACTACCGATTGAATGGTTTAGTGAGATCGTTGGATTCCGATTTAAGAAATGGCAACATTTCTATAGTTGGGAAAAGACAATCAAACTTGATCATTTAGAGGAAGTAAAAGTCGTAACAAGGTTTCCGTAGGTGAACCTGCGGAAGGATCATTATTAGTTCATTGAAATTAAAAGAACGATTAGAATTTACAGCTGACATGCTATAAATTAAATTAAAAAAACGATTTTGGCTCTAATAATTCATTTTATAATGAATTATTAAATATAAAAAAGTGCTGATTTTAATTTACTAAATTACATATTATGCTACTTGGATTGTTTTATTGCGAAGTATTCGGCTCGCTAAACAATAAATCGACTCGTTTTATAGTAGTAAATATGGTTTCAAGTGCTAGTAGTAAATTAATCAGCATTAAACCAACACATTCACGGGGTGCCTATGGTATTTTTCGAAATACCGAGTACTCATATAAACATTTTTATTGGGTGTTGTTTATATGACAGACTTATGTCCGTAGTCTCTCGTAAAAAGGAAATTACAAAACACAAGTTGTTGGCACTGATAAAAACAATATCAAAGCATTATCAGGATATTGTGCAAGGTTAATTAGTTTAGTAATATAATATCTTTAAAAATTTAGTGTTATTTATTTGGTCAATATACGAATTCAGTTGCAGTGATTAATATAACTGGTCTAATGCTTTGTAGATAAATATCCGAATTCAGTTATTTTATTAATCATTTATTTTGGCAAAACTGCAATTGGCTAAAATTTGTATGTTGATTAACACGATATTATATGAAAGCTGCCCCGTGTGTTTCTATTTCTATTTAACTTTACAGTATCGTTTGGTGATCAAATGATAATGGCAATCCTCGACTTTGTAAAAGAAGTTGGGTTGATTGAAAATTAGAATATGGATCGCTGTAAAAGCATCTGTATATTATTAACCACTTTAAGCGATGGATCACTCGGCTCGCACGTCGATGAAGAACGTAGCAAAACATGTGAATTAATGTGAACTGCACAACGCTCTGATCATTGACATTTTGAACGCAAATGGCGGCTATGGGTCAACCTATAGCCACATCTGTCTGAGGGTCGGCATAGCATTTATCATTACGTTCAATAGTAATGTTTTGAGGGGTTCACTTTTGTTTTTATTTCAATCGAAAGTGCCTCTTTAAGGTGATAGTGTATTTGTTAAACAAGTACACCTCTATGGAAACATAGAGTTTCGATTTTTGAAATGCTATTAATATACAGTTTATACATATGAAATTAACATAAAGTTAATGCTGTTGTTGAAGTTAATAGATTTATTTGTTATTGTTACTATTGTTTTCATAATTTATTGACCATTGTAGAAAGAAGAAAAGGCAAATAAACAATGTTTGAATGGGTTGTTGATTTATTTGTTTGATCTTTTAATATATTTTGGATTGATAATAATAGAAATAATGATGCTATTAATGACAATGACAATTTAATTTTGCATTATCAATATGTGCGTTTCAGTATTAATTGACGTATTGAAATAGTGTTTTAAATATAATTGAACAAGTTTGACGGAAATTCTGGATTATTGAAATTATTGATATCATTTGATGCATACATAATTTTAATTTTCTCCAGTGCCGCAGCTTAATGAGTTGCGTTCTGGTGCATATGTGTGTTCACCTGTGAGATTTTAGTAAATAATCAATTAAATTGTCAAGGAATTTCGAATTTATTATTTATTTGTTCAATTAACTTTTAAATCCGACCTCAGATCAGATGAGATTACCCGCTGAACTTAAGCATATCATTAAGCGGAGGAAAAGAAACTAACAAGGATTTCCCAGTAGTGGCGAACGACCGGAATTAGCCCAGCACTGAATCCTGTATCTTTGATATTAGGAGTTGTGGTGTAAAGGTTGCGTTTTTAATTGTTGAGTATACTCCAAATTCACTTGATTGTGATGTTGTCCATAGACGGTGTTAGACCGGTTGGAGTGTACGAGGCTTTTATTGATGTTTCCTATGAGTCGGATTGTTTGAGAATGCAGTCCAAATTGGGTGGTAAACTCCATCTAAGGCTAAATACTTGTGCGAGTCCGATAGTAAACAAGTACCGTGAGGGAAAGTTGAAAAGAACTTTGAAGAGAGAGTTAAATAGTACGTGAAATCGCTTAGAGGTAAACGAGTAGAGCCGAAACTGATATATGGGATTCAGTTGATTGTCTGTCAATCTTATTTTAGCAAAATCTCACTAGGAATTGCTAATTTAAGCTCATAATGGACGATCAATGCACTTTCCATGTATCAAAACTGCGACCAATAGTGCCGTTTTTCTGTCGTAATGGTGAAGGTGACCAATTCTTCGGAATCGGTTTTATAGCTCATTGCACGGTTAAATTTGGTGTATTGGTGATTTCGATTTGCTGATATTGGCTGTTGGTAATGCTGATTGTTTGATTGTGAGCTCATAAGAGATTGCTTTTGAATGTTTAGTATAACTGATGGTCGATGGGCAAATCTAGTAAGTCTGCAGTGTATATGTAGGTTACCTACTTGTCCCGTCTTGAAACACGGACCAAGGAGTTTTATATGATCGCGAGTCAAAGGGCCTTACGAAACCCCATGGCGAAATTAATGTAAAGGTTTGCTTCGGTAAACTGTGATGTGACCTCTGTTAAAGACAGAGTGCAACATCGACCCGTCTAAAGATGTTCGCATCTGGGCGGAGTTTGAGCGATCATGTAGAGACCCGAAAGATGGTGAACTATGCTTGTGCAGGTTGAAGTCAGAGGAAACTCTGATGGAGGACCGCCGCGGTTCTGACGTGCAAATCGATCGTCGGACACAAGTATAGGGGCGAAAGACTAATCGAACCATCTAGTAGCTGGTTCCCTCCGAAGTTTCCCTCAGGATAGCTGACATTTGTTGTTGTAGTTTTACCTGGTAAAGCGAATGATTAGAAGTATTGGGGACGAAATGTTCTCAACTTATTCTCAAACTTTAAATGGGTTCGATGTGCGTCTTTCTTTATTGAAGATGTGCATTGAATACAAATGTCTAGTGGGCCATTTTTGGTAAGCAGAACTGGCGATGTGGGATGAACCAAACATCTGGTTAAGGTGCCTAACATCACGCTCATGAGAAACCACAAAAGGTGTTGGTTGATAAAGACAGCAGGACGGTGGACATGGAAGTCGTCATCCGCTAAGGAGTGTGTAACAACTCACCTGCCGAATCAACCAGCCCTGAAAATGGATGGCGCTGTAGCGTGGGACCTATACCGGATCGATATCGCAAGTTGTATTAAAACGAGTAAGCGGTATCGTGTAGGAGGGTGCCGTGGTTGCTAAGAAGCTACTGGCGTAAGTCAGAGTGGAGCGGTCACGGGTACAGATCTTGGTAGTAGTAGCAATTATTCAAGTGAGATCCTTGAAGACTGAAGTGGAGAAGGGTTCCATGTGAACAGTATTTGAACATGGGTTAGTCGGTCCTAAGCGATCTGATAATTCAGTTATCAGAAAGAGGTGATAGACATTAGCAATAGTGTTTATAATTGACTTTAGCCTCTTGCAGCGAAAGGGAATCAGGTTAACATTCCTGAACTTGAATACGGAAATTTTGGTTGTTTCGGCAACACAAGGTGGCAACACAAGCGATCTCAGAGACGTCATCAAGTGTTTCGGGAAGAGTTCTCTTTTCTTTGTATACATAACCATGTCCCTAGAATCAGGTCATCTGGAGAAAGGGATGTGAAATGTCAAAAGCACCGCGTTCTTGTGGTGTCCGAAGCGCCCCTGATGGCCCTTGAAAATCTGAGGGAGCAGTTATAAATTTCGTTTCAAGCCGTACCGATATCCGCAGCAGGTCTCCAAGGTGAGCAGCCTATAGCCTTAGAACAATGTAGGTAAGGGAAGTCGGCAAACTAGATCCGTACCTTCGGTAAAAGGATTGGCTCTAGGGACCGGGTATGATGGGCTTAATCAAGAAGTTGATTGAATTGGAATTGGGCTGTTTTGATTCTGTTTTGGGGCAACTTAAAATGGAGTTGAAATGGAACTCTTTCGACTCGATTGATAGGCGGGTTAGGCTATGATTTGTGGATTTTCGGATTCATGGTCGTCATTGTACATTAACGGTCAACCTAGAACTGGCATGGACTAGGGGAATCCGACTGTCTAATTAAAACAAAGCATTGCGATGGCTGGTGAACGGCTTTGACGCAATGTGATTTTCTGCCCAGTGCCATGAATGTCAACGTGAAGAAATTCAAACAAGCGCTGGTTAACGGCGGGAGTAACTATGACTCTCTTCAGGTAGCCAAATGCCTCGTCATCTAATTAGTGACGTGCATGAATGGATTAACGAGATTCCTACTGTCCCTATCTACTATCTAGCGAAACTACAGCCAAGGGAACGGGCTTGGAAAATATAGCGGGGAAAGAAGACCCTGTTGAGCTTGACTCTAGTCCGACTTTGTAGGGAGACATTAGAGGTGTAGTATAAGTGGGAGACGCAAGTCGACAGTGAAATACCACTACTCTGATTGTTTCTTTACTTACTCAGTAATGCAGTGCAGTTGACTTTGGTCAATTTATTGTGGAGAAAAGGTAGTAATCTTCGGATGCTACCGAACTGTTCTGAGGACAGTGTCAGGTGGGGAGTTTGACTGGGGCGGTACATCTGTCAAATGGTAACGCAGGTG
>JACMZG010000036.1:35000-58555 GCA_018340805.1 Microvelia longipes | reverse complement strand
CGCCACTGCATAGTATAAACGTAGGGATGTACGTTGCTATGTAGTGGCGGCTCCCCCACTTCCGCTCGCCCTACGCGCTTACCTGTTTGCCCCCCTTGATAAAGGCGGCGCCTGAGAGTGGAGGGAGAGGCACGCGCTAGCGGCCCTGGCCGCCATGCCCCCGCTGATCAGTTTGGCTTGGAGGCCCCTTATGTAGATCAGATTGTAGATCAGCTAGATAGATACTGGTATACGGCGTATGGCCGGATTTACTTAATGGCGACTTAGTGATTTACTTGTTAACTATAGTTATTGTTAGTGGTTGTTATTAGTAGTTTAGACTGTAAAATTAATTGTGGGAAGTGTACTACTTACCTTTACGAAGGATTTTATGACAACCTAAGGTTACTTACCTAACCTTAACGTGTGGTGCGTCGTGTGGCTTACCAAGCTTTTCCCCAGCCGCAATGACGGTCTGATGTTGTATTGCTGCCTGGGATTACCTGTAATGGGATTATTGGTAATCACGTCTCTACTACCCACACTGATACCTTACTAGTCATCTATACTGGTCTTGTTGGATCTACCTTGTCAGGTAACATAGTTATATATATACCAACCGAACTTCTCGCTGATGCGTTTTACCTGCATGCTTACCTTGGATAAGCAGGTAATGTTGTACACCTGAGCCTTCGTCTATCACAGCCTGTGTCAAGTAGATTAGATCTAAGGATATACTTACCGGTGACCTGTGGTACCGTCTTCGAGGAGCTACACATATCTACCTGCGAATCTAAGATATATCTAATATTGTTAACTTATTTATTACCTGCATGATAGTATTTATTTTGTTAGTTAGTTAGTTAAGCTTTAGTAGTCATTGTGCATGTTAGTAGTTAGTTTTGTTATGAAATTACACTAGTTATATTACTGTACCTGATAGATTTATGAGAATACTTGCCTTGTGCATACTTACATGTACCAGTGGAGGGCTGCCTTATCTGTCGGCGTCGTCCTCTGAGCTCAGGGTTGAAGGATCTTCAGATAGGGGTAGTTCAGCTGAATATTTATATATACATATAGCTCGCATGCCTAGTTTTTAAGTGAATGTAGTTCTCTCGATACTTACGATCTGAATTATAAGTTAGTTTGATACGTAAAAGATACTTCGTTAAATTTTGCATGTACTATACCATAAGCATACTCTATTTTATCTGTAGTAATTTAACCAACATTATATTTGAACTTTATATAAAAACTGAGTACTTTGTTGTTATTAGGAGAAGTCTAGTGGCAGAGCCCCTCCCACTTTCAGGTGCAAGCCTCAGGTATTGTAATATTTCGAATTTTAACTCCAACCGAGTTTCCCTGTTCTCAACAAGAACTGTACCAGTCAAAACAGGGTGGCGCCCTTATTATTAACTGTCGTCTGAAGCAACCAGGTAAGTACCTGCATATCCATCTCACTCTCCACCCTCTCCCCACCCCCTATAACGCGCCGACTGAGTTGGGCAAATCACCACGTTACAAGTTGCGCCTCAACGTAGGGTTCGAATATGTTATACTTACATACTATGCTTATGAGGGATTGAGATATTTTGTTGCATATATTATCGGAACAACCAAACTTGTTTTCTTTAATTTTCTTAGGTATATTCTGAGTTATAAAGGAAAGAGTAAGATTTCTTTTGGATGTTATCATATAGTTCTATCACCTATATTGCAATACCTTCCTCCCTATCTACCCAAAAAATTTTTTTTTGCAGAAAATTTGTGCAATTTTAATTTATATTTGTTTTAGTTTTTATAAACCTATTCTAGCTGTAAAGCATTTTATGTCATTTCCTAAGAACAATATATGTATATATAGAAATATACATCTATAAAGCATTATCTTGAGTCATATAGCCTATAAATAGATTGTAATTTTTTTTTAATTTCTAAGTTGTCAGACTGTTTCAAATTTATATACCTGTGCTGTATTTAACCTATAGTACCTGTAAAATAAATCTCTGTGTACCTTATATATAACTATTAGGCGTTAATGTTTACATTCATATCAGACTGGCTCAGACTGATAAAAATACTACAATATTTACTATCATATATTCATTGATGAATCATTATTGTACACTATAAGTTCATCATTATTTATCATATTAATTAATCAAAATTTTAATGAATCATATTACTAACTTCATTATATATAAATTACATATTTGCTGCCTTCAAGTATTTTATACTTAGAATATTATCTGAATGTCAAAAGTATGCTTACTATTGAGTAACATACATAGCCAGAACTTCATTTCTTTTGTTTACCCAGGATCGACTGCCAATTGTAGTTCAACTGAAGCTGTAAACCTAACTAATCAACTTAATAGTCCTAGTAAACTTAGTGAAATACTTACTTTCACTGTTAGGTCTGATTACGGACTAAAATATTTGTTGAAATTTGTACGAATTCTTTTAATAATATACTTAAATGTATCTGTATTAAACAAAGTTTCAGGAAAACAAATAATAAAGTGGTAACGTTTGCCAAGATACCTTTTTTTTAATTCCCTGAACGTTCAGATATTGGTTATAACTATTTGTTATCACTCAATAGTTGTATTTACAACTATATTTATAGCCTCATTGTTAACAAGTTATCTACCAAATCTATTAAAGTTATTAATCTATCAAAGTATTGTCAAAATTTTAAAAGAATTTCTAGCTTTAAGAATTTGTTGTACTCTTTATTTATTAATTTCTTGCTAACCAAAAGTATTTTATTGGATTATTGTCAAGTTTGGATTTGTTCTTCTTACGAGATAATCTTACCTATTTATTATTAATAATATTTTATTGCATAAATATTTTTTTGTAGTAAATTTTGCATGTTATTGTTAGTTTATATTTTGCATGGTAATTATTAATTAATTTATTTTTTTTTTAAATTTTACTGGTATACATTTAGTGGGGAGATAAACATTGATCCATTCAAAGAGATTTATTATAATTATTTTGCTATAAATTTTATTAATTTTATGCGAAGCTTAATTTACCATAATTACGCGATACACCTGTCAGATTTTGCCAGTGTTTATTATTTTATCACAACCTTTAATATTGATAAGAAATACTATATTTCACTCCTACTGTTCTTGCTCATCATCCAGAAACTATTTCAAGCTCTATCACTTCAAAATAAATAGTATAGTTCTAAATCTGATCTTCCAAGAAATCTCAATACAGGCTGCCATATTTGGTACAGCTCTTGTTCTAAAAGCATATAGTACTATTGTACTTTTCCAAATAATCTCTTTGTGGTTGGTTTTTTCTCTCTTTTTCAGATGCTTAGGCGGATGAATAACTTTTATTTTATATATTAGTTTTATTAATTATTTTGTTTTAAATTAAATTTATTATTAATTTTATAAAATAATTGTTGTCCTTACTATAAATTTGTACAATTCATATTCTGCTATTTATTTTATCTTTTACTTGTACTTATTTTGTATGTACTTCACTATTCTGTTTGTTTTACTAACTATTAATTGTTTGTATACAAAGTATATACTTAGAAATAGATAATTGGTTGAACTTAACTATTAAAATCTAATCATTTGTAATTATTTATATTCATTTGAACAATTCTATTATTCTTTTTGGTACTTTTGTAAGATTGTTTATGCAGTATTGTATACTAGGTGTTAAACTGAATACGTTAAAATATTTTATTCTATTTTTCTGATAACTTACAAATCTTGCCAGATAAATATAATTACTTTAATTCAAGATACAAATACGAAATATTCTTAATATCTTCCACTTTGCTTTTATACTGCATGATTTTAGATTTATTTTTAAATTATCGTATTTTAACCCAACTTTTATTCAACTTATGCTTAATTAATTATTATCTAATTCTCTTACTAACTTATAATATTTTCTTTAATTAATCTTACGCTTGTCATAGGTTTATTATTTTTTTTAGTCAGAATTTTGCGTAGTAGATTAAACATTACTGAAATATTTCTACCGTTTAGGAAAGTGTCTGTTAATTGTAAAATAATTAGGTATTTAAATATTTATATAAAATTTATACCATACCTTATTGCGAGCAAGCTCTCATTTACTCTGTGCATAATATTTTACTTACTATTAGTTAAAGGAGTATACTTACCTATCAAGATGAACGTGGATTACCTCACTAAGGATGAGCTTCTACACGAGTTAGGTGTCCGTGGAGTTGTTGGAAAGGATAAGGTCGACATGACTGAACTGCGGAAACAGCTGAGGAAACTTTTAAGGCTAGAGAAAAGTGGTGATCTTGTGGTTCGATCTCCTACCAAGATAGACATAGTCAGCGAACTTCAGTCGATTGCGGACAAATTAAATGAACTAACGAAAGAACCTGATCCAAATCGGAAACCTGAAAACATCAAGAAAAGAGTGAGTACCTGCCTTACGCACTGTCTTAATAGGCTGCAAAGGATCGAGTCTGAAGATAAGCAGATTAAGAATCAGCGTTCTAATATGGTCTCGAAAATTTTAGACCTGTGGGGAGATGACATACCTTTTGATGATGAACAAGAACCACTCAGGAAAGAAACTCTGATAGTTACCCTCCCAAGTACTTCAGCAGTGCAAAATAAAAATAAGGATATTGAACTTGACCTACCTCTGTTTGAACAAGACGACGCCAATGGATCAACTAGAACAATAATAAATTCAGAGGAAGCTTCTAGTCAAATATTAGACGCAGGCTCGAATGAATACCAAAGTATGGGTCAAATTCAACCCTTGATACCCACTCCTTCGATCAGCATGACTTATAATACAAATGATCTTACCGACACCGCTACTTCTTCGGGCGACTACTCGTCACAACTGCTGCAGCGGTCTAAAGAACTCCTTAGTCGATACTCAAACTTGTGGGAACCTAAGGATTCCAATAAAAAGGGAGATGATGCCAAAGACAAGACTGGTACTAATGGTCTCCGGTCTGCTGATGAAAGAGATAGGTTATTTGGCACGTACAAGTCTAACTTACCTGATACCATAGAGCCACGTAATCCGAATACTTACTCTGAGCTAGGAAGGAGGATGTCACAACCTGATGGCACTACTGGTACCCAGCAAGGGAGAGATACGCTATCAGCTTTTGAACCTCGGTATTCCTTACCTAGTGGGCTACCTCAAAATTTTGGAAAACTTCCTAACTTACACCGTGACTACCGGAGTATTTCAGCAGTGACGACTGAGCCACCGAAACCCAAAACACCCGTACCACCGGAGGACCAATACACCAGAGACTATGGAAGACTAACCAACCGAGGGGATGAACCTCAAAAAGCTAAAATTAGTCAGAAAGGTACTCACCGGCCGCCCATTGTCGACACTGAACGCGATATCTTTACTACTGATGCTGACAGACACCAACTTGAGAGTCGGTACCAACCACTTAGAGAGTTCCAAAACCTTCAGATAGATGATTCTAGAACAGACGACTTCCTACCTGAAAGGAAGAGAGATCACTCCGGTATCGGTTATCACCAAGCCGACCAGCCTCAGTTGTTGGGAAGATACCAACCTAGAGAGCCTAGGGAGGATATTCAGTTCAGCTATGGACATCACCATTCCTTTGAACGTGCCCAAGAGGAAGAAAGACGACATCAAGAAACTTATTTACGGCTGGGTAAGCCTCAAACACGAAACAGACCACTTGGCGAGCAGGAAAGTAGATATATGTCAAGAGAACGACTTCAGCCTGAACTAGGAGTACCTCCTATAAAGCAACCTCAATTTGGGAGACGCTATCAGAAAGAAGAAGAACGCCTTCCTGACCAACGGTATACAAGCACACTCCAAAGCCATCGAGATTGCTATTATGATCAGACTCGCCCTGACCCGGAGGACTCTTTTCAACGTGGAAATTTTCATCAATCGGATGAGGGATTAAGTAGGAAGAAAAACTATCATCCTCAGGATCGTTATGGTTTAAACGATGACCTCCATGATGAAAGGAGAGATGATCTGGCTAGATGTCAGGAATATCATGATGATCGTCTCCGCTTTCAAGAACGCCATCCTCCTAGAAGACCGATTTATCAGCAAGAACCTGGACCATCCCGAGCCTACCCTAGAGAATCAGAGCCAACTACACCATATAGAGTCCTGAAACCGCAAATGCCTATTAAAGACTGGGGTCTTAAGTTTACGGGCGATGCAGGTGGTAGGAGTTTGCATTCCTTTTTGGACGATGTGGACCACTATAGGAAAGCCAGGCATGTCACTTATACTGATCTGTTCAATGGAGCCATAGATTTCTTTAGTGGCACGGCCTTACTCTGGTACAAGTCCATCCGTAGGGATGTGAGATCCTGGTTTGAGTTAGAGGCTCTTCTGAAGGAGGAATTCGAGGTCGTGGACTATGAAGAAGACCTACTCAGAGAGCTCTTAAATCGAACCCAGGGAGGTGAAGAGAAATTGACGACATACGTAGCCGTCATGAGGACGTATTTCACCCGTCTGCCCTCACCTTTAACTGAAGAAAGGAAGACTAGGATCTTACTGAAAAACTTAAACCCATACTATTATGACCGTCTACGAGGATATGACATCCATACCGTCGAAGACCTTTTGAGAGCTGGACGCCGTATTCAGCAGGACAGAGAACACATGGATAGCTTCAGGCCTCCACCGACACCGCGTAAGCTACTTCTGGAACCCGAACTCGCATACCAGCCATCTAGGAAAGAGAAAGTCGACGCTGTGGAAACTAATTCCTCTGAGCGGAAACCATCCAATACCCGTTGTCACCCTAAGCCTGACACAAGCAAGCCGAAGGCTTCAACAAGATCGTGTTGGCACTGCAAAGAGAAGGTCATGGCTATCAACAGTGTCCCAACTTAGGACTAAAATTTTGTACTCGCTGCGGGAGCGATAAAGATGACAGTGGTAAATGTGCTCAGTGCTCTCAAAAGCGTTTAAACTACTACAAGAGCCGAAGGTAAAAGGTCCTCCTCCGCCTCTTCCTAATACAAGGACCTCTAAAGAAGAACTTGCTGATTGGATAGATCAAATTAAAGTCTACTCGGCGGTGACTAATCTGGATAAGACATTTAGCCTTCAACCTGGAGACTCAAGACCATATTTGACCTTAAACGTCCTTGGAAGACCTATCGAAGGGTTATTGGATTCCGGCGCTACCAGGACTCTTGTAGGATCGGCGGGATGGACTTTTCTCAAATCACTTGGTCTTACTTTTACAGTGCCCTTGGTCTCAACGTGAGTGTAGCTGATGGGAGACCTTGCGCAATCGAAGGAATCGTAGATGTACCTTTTGAGCTAAGCGGAACCTTACAAGTCATCCCGGTATTAATAGCTCCATCTTTAACCCATAGGCTAATATTAGGGCTAGATTTTTGGAAGGCGATGCGTCTTGTACCTGACGTCAGCTCGGGAACCTGGGCATTCAGCGAAGCGGTAGCTGAAATTGAAGTCTCCACAGGGTTGTCTGACAACCTCTCAGAAGAGCAAGCAAGGAGTCTGCAGGAAAATAATTTCTCAATATGCTACTAGGAGTGGGAAGTTAGGATGTACCTCTATGGTTGAGCATGTTATAGATGTAGGCGATGCTTCTCCGATTAAGCAAAGGTACTACCCGGTCTCCCTCCAGTCCAGAAAGCTATGGATGCAGAATTAGAAAAGATGCTAGCAGAAGGAGTGGTAGAGAAATCGAGTAGTCCTTGGTCCTCACCTGTAGTGATGGTTAGAAAGCCGAACGGAAGTCATAGATTTTGTGTAGACTACCGCAAGGTTAATGCTGACTAAAAGAGATGCCTATCCCCTCCCTTACGTAAATCATATTCTAGACAGACTTAGGAATGCCAAAGTTTTATCATCTCTTGATATTAAGTCTGCCTACTGGCAAGTTCCGATCGCAAAAGGTTCGCGCGAGTACACAGCATTCACCGTTCCTGGACGTGGTTTATTTCACTTCAAACGACTACCATTCGGGCTGCATAACTCACCAGCAACATGGCAACGCCTCATCGATAACATCCTCGGTGCAGACCTTGAGCCCTACGTATTTGTTTACCTAGATGACATCATCATTGTTACTTCTTCCTTCGAGCACCACCTAGAGATTCTTCAGAAGGTTCTGGAACGACTCGCTCATGCTAACTTAACTTTAAATTGGGAGAAGTGTAAGTTCTGCAGACCTCAACTGAAATACTTAGGCTACATCGTAGATAACATGGGGCTAAGAGTGGACCCTGAGAAAGTAGACGTTATTCTGAACTTTCCAGCTCCCCGTACACCGAAGCAGATAAGAAGATTCCTTGGTCTAGTTTCATGGTATCGACGTTTCGTGCCCGAGTTTTCCTCAGTAGCAGCTCCCCTAAACAACCTTCTTAAGAAAAATCAGAAATGGGAATGGAGCAAGGCCTGTCAAGACGCTTTCCAGACTCTCAAAGGAGCATTGGTAAAAGCACCTGTTCTTACTGGACCAGATTTTAACGAAAAGTTTATTGTTACCACTGATGCGTCGACTGTTGGATTGGGAGCAACTTTATCTCAAATTCTGCCAGAAGGAGAACGAGTTATCGCATATGCAAGTCGGGCCCTTACTAAAGCTGAGCGAAACTACGCGGCTACAGAGCTCGAGTGTCTTGCCGTAGTATGGGCAGTGGAGAAGTTCCGACCTTATCTGGAGAGCATGGAATTTACTGTTGTGACCGACCATCACTCCCTCAAGTGGCTCCAAAGTTTGAGGGATCCTGCAGGTCGATTAGCCCGTTGGGCTCTCAAACTTCAACAATACAGCTTTAATATAGAACACCGGCCCGGGAAATTAAACCTCGTAGCAGACGCGTTGTCCCGTGCTCCCTATGAAGAAACCTGTGTTGTTGACATAAAAGAACAGGACTGTGACCCTTGGTATATAAGAACAAGGGAGCGAATACAAACTCGTCCCGACAAGTTCCCTCAGTGGAAAATTCAAGATGATAAGCTTTTTAAACGTCTAAGATTAAGAAGAGGTGATGAGATCGAGTGGAAGATGGCTGTCCCTAAGGACCTTCGTCCAACAGTGATTCTCGAGGCTCACGACCGTCCAACAGCTGGTCATCTTGGCGTTTTTAAAACTTACCAGCGAATAGCTGAGATTTACTACTGGCCCGGAATGTATTCGGATATCAAGAGGTATGTCTCCCGCTGTGGCACATGCCTAGCAACCAAACCCGAACAAAACCGACCGAAAGGATTAATGGGGGCGCGGCAACGCCCAGACCATCCTTGGCAATACATTAGTACTGACTTGATGGGACCGTTTCCTCGCTCTTCTAAACAACACCGCTTCTTACTAGTTGTAACCGATTTATTCACAAAGTTTGTATTGATGTTTGCCATCCGAGCTGCAACTGCCCAAGTTATCACCAGACTTATCGAAGAAGAGGTTCTTCTGAAATTCGGTATCCCCGAAAGGCTGATCTGCGACAACGGAGCCCAGTATAAGAGTAAGATCTTCAAGGAAATGCTAACATCATATAATGTGCAGATACATTACACCCCGTTGTACACAGCTCAATGCAACCCAACGGAGAGGGTAAACCGTGTCATCAAGACCTCAATTTCCGCCTATGTAAAAGGGAATCATAGATCGTGGGATAGATTCCTCCCGCAAATTCAATTCGCCATCAACACGGCTGTACACGAGTCATCGGGATTCAGTCCGGCGTATTTAAATTTCGGGCGCAGGCTATGTGTCTCTGGTGACGAACACGCGCTCCAACAGAAGGAAGATGATGCCGAAGAAACACCGACGACACTGGTTAGTCAACGTACTGAAAGGATTAAGCAACTTCAAGAAGTTCGAAGGAACATAAAAGCTAAATTAGAAAAAGCATTCCAACGTAACATCCGCCCATATAACCTGCGCAGACGTCCAGGCGAACTTGAGGAAGGCCAGGAAGTGTGGAAGAAGACTTATCCATTATCAGATGCGACCGACTACTTCTGTGCTAAACTTGCTCCAAAGTTTGAAAAATGCTGGGTGGCCAAGAAAATATCTTCTTTGGTTTATGAGTTGAAGAATGAAGCAGGCGACAGCATTGGACGATGGCATATTAAGGACTTAAAAACACCTAAAGACCTTGATCCAGCTTCCGATGATGACGACTCAGAGTAGTTAACGACACCACCAATATTCACCGATTCCGACTTAAATTTAAATTATATAGAATGATAACTTTATACTTACCTGATTAGGATGATACACCTTTACCGCTAACTCAGTCGCAATGTTCTCCTACCTAAATAACTCATCTTACCTCACCTATCTTACCTCGATACCTATCCTATTCCACCAACCTTACTTTTTACCTTTACCTAATCATCTCATTCCGAGGAGGATTTCTTACTGTAACGGGTAAACGTTAGTTTACCCGCTAGGGTAAGTAATCCGGATAGCTCGCCACTGCATAGTATAAACGTAGGGATGTACGTTGCTATGTAGTGGCGGCTCCCCACTTCCGCTCGCCCTACGCGCTTATGATAAAGGCGGCGCCTGAGAGTGGAGGGAGAGGCACGCGCTAGCGGCCCTGGCCGCCATGCCCCGCTGATCAGTTTGGCTTGGAGGCCCCTTATGTAGATCAGATTGTAGATCAGCTAGATAGATACTGGTATACGGCGTATGGCCGGATTTACTTAATGGCGACTTAGTGATTTACTTGTTAACTATAGTTATTGTTAGTGGTTGTTATTAGTAGTTTAGACTGTAAAATTAATTGTGGGAAGTGTACTACTTACCTTTACGAAGGATTTTATGAACCTAAGGTTACTTACCTAACCTTAACGTGTGGTGCGTCGTGTGGCTTACCAAGCTTTTCCCCAGCCGCAATGACGGTCTGATGTTGTATTGCTGCCTGGGATTACCTGTAATGGGATTATTGGTAATCACGTCTCTACTACCCACACTGATACCTTACTAGTCATCTATACTGGTCTTGTTGGATCTACCTTGTCAGGTAACATAGTTATATATATACCAACCGAACTTCTCGCTGATGCGTTTTACCTGCATGCTTACCTTGGATAAGCAGGTAATGTTGTACACCTGAGCCTTCGTCTATCACAGCCTGTGTCAAGTAGATTAGATCTAAGGATATACTTACCGGTGACCTGTGGTACCGTCTTCGAGGAGCTACACATATCTACCTGCGAATCTAAGATATATCTAATATTGTTAACTTATTTATTACCTGCATGATAGTATTTATTTTGTTAGTTAGTTAGTTAAGCTTTAGTAGTCATTGTGCATGTTAGTAGTTAGTTTTGTTAAGAAATTACACTAGTTATATTACTGTACCTGATAGATTTATGAGAATACTTGCCTTGTGCATACTTACATGTACCAGTGGAGGGCTGCCTTATCTGTCGGCGTCGTCCTCTGAGCTCAGGGTTGAAGGATCTTCAGATAGGGGTAGTTCAGCTGAATATTTATATATATATATAGCTCGCATGCCTAGTTTTTAAGTGAATGTAGTTCTCTCGATACTTACGATCTGAATTATAAGTTAGTTTGATACGTAAAAGATACTTCGTTAAATTTTGCATGTACTATACCATAAGCATACTCTATTTTATCTGTAGTAATTTAACCAACATTATATTTGAACTTTATATAAAAACTGAGTACTTTGTTGTTATTAGGAGAAGTCTAGTGGCAGAGCCCCTCCCACTTTCAGGTGCAAGCCTCAGGTATTGTAATATTTCGAATTTTAACTCCAACCGAGTTTCCCTGTTCTCAACAAGAACTGTACCAGTCAAAACAGGGTGGCGCCCTTATTATTAACTGTCGTCTGAAGCAACCAGGTAAGTACCTGCATATCCATCTCACTCTCCACCTCTCCCACCCCCTATAACGCGCCGACTGAGTTGGGCAAATCACCACGTTACAAATACAGACAAAATGAGTTACGAGCAGTGCTTGACAATTGAGTAACTGCTTAGGTTCTAAAGCATGAACCGGAACCACGCAATGGGCATGGTTCTTGCATAAGCAAGAAATGGGTTGTTTAGCACGGAAACACGCATTCTAAATGAAATTCGCCCGACAGCGGACCACCGCGCCGGAATTATTTATTTAGTAGTTGTAAACTTATATAATGTAAAAAGCACGGAAACACGCATCCAAAGGAAATTCGCCCGACATGCGGACCACCGCGCCAGAATTTTCAACTCTGCAAGAGCATTATTGTGCAATACATGTTTTTGCTAATTTTTTTTAAATGTTCCATCATAATGGCCACTATTCGAAAAATATTGGCCGCACTATAACTAAAAGCTATAAACCTCTGAAGCAAAAGTAAAAGAAGAAAAAAATAAAGAATTCTAAAAAGATTTTTCTTAAATCCGAAACTTTAAATCAAAACTTCTTTTGGTAAACCGACTTTTTGCAGATTTTTCAATTTAAGTAAATTGAAAAGTTTATTCGTTTTTTTCCCTTTTATATAAGAGAAGATAAATACCAAACATTTGATGGGCACTTTAAGAAGATAAATTTTCTTTTAAGCGAAGAAGATAGAAATCTCAGAGAGAGAGATAAAAATCTCTAAGGGGGAGATAAACATCTCTTGTAGAGAAAATAATCTCTTATATCTTGGTAGGACTGAGACTATACTTTTCTTTTATAAGTCCCAAACCAGGAATACGTTTTCAATAATTTATTCTGATCCGTTATACTGCCATATCGTACACTTTTCAGGGTTAGTAGAGGTTTGGTTATTATTTTTTTTTTTGTTACAATATTTTTATTTTTAGTTTGATTATTATGGTTTTCCATTTGTAAATATTTTTTTTTAAAAAAACTATCGCACTTCAGAGAATAAGAAAGATCTGCATTAAACTCCAATTAGACCATAGCCCTTCCATTTTGTGGTAGAAATGTAATGCAGATGTTTCTTATTCGCTAAAGTTCCCTAGTTTTTTTAAAAAAAATAGTTTAATTGTTACAAATAGTTTGCTTGCTATTAGATTTGTGACATGAGATTCTCACCATGTCTATTGTTTCCGAAATAATTGCTATTTTATTGGAGTGACTCTTAAAATTCGATTGAATCATAATTAAAAATTCAATAGCTCAAATATAAACTAAGATGAATTAAAACTTTTATTTATTATTTTATAAATATATTTTTTTTTGAGGTAGTACGTAATTGAGCACTTTATTGGACTGTTTTTAGGATGGAAAAGCCAATCATTATTGTTATAGGAGGTTATTTAGTACTTTTCACCTCCGAGGACAATAATGAATGTAAAAAAAAACTCCTAGGACGTAAAAGTAATTCATATATTGCCGCCATTACTGTAATGTAGCGTGTTCAAAAAAACAATCTGTGTAAAACCCTCATGAGATTTCTTTAAAACGTTCATTTTGTTCATAGAGAAGAGATTAAAATGATTTTGTTTCTGTTTTGTTCGTAGACTAATTTTTTTTCGTTTTTAAAAGGTGTTCTAACTAATTGACAATTTTTGTGTGTTTATTTGTAAAGCTTTTACATTTTTGAGTAAAAGTGTGAAGCTATGGATGAATTCAATGACGACGATAATATGGAGTTAATTGGACGTTTGTTTTTTTCAATTAAGTATATAGCGCTGTTTATTTAATGAGTGCTACCTCAAAAAAATAGTGTATGCCATCCGGCTGAGAATGTCTTTATGTCTTGGCAATTTTTCCCGACTCGCTTCGCTCGTCGGTAAATCTAATTGCCGTGACATAAAGACACACTTCTCAGCCTTATGGCATAAATAACTATTATTATTTGAATAATATTTATTATTCAACCAATACCGTACGTGTACAAACCGTATCGAAATGGAACTTAGTATGCCTACTTTTTACGTAAAGAGATACACTTTTACCAAATATCTGCCCAATTTGATTATTTTCCGTTTTTTAAACGTATACAAGCCATTCGAGAAAAATTGAATTTGACGAGTATTGAAAAATGCTGATAATGCGTTGACACTTATGTATAATGTTGATAATATGTCTTATGTATGAACTATATGCGAGCCAAATCTCAAACCGATTGACAAATTTTCATGAATTTTCGTAATTTGTTCCGTCGTAAAAAGTACTTTCCGGATAGCACTACTAGACCTAAAGATTGATTTCCGTACCAAGTTTCTACTTTCTTGCGTAAATACCCTGAGAGATACGAAGATAACAGACACAGATACACAATCATTCACACTCACACACACTACTTTGTGAATAAATACTTGAAACGGATAATTCCGGTGACGTCCTGGTTTCGGATTTCTCTACAATCACAATACTTTTCTATGTACCTATGAAGAAAAGTAAAAATAAGAAATTACATTATAAAAGAAGAATAAAAGATTCCAAAGTATTCAAGTAAAAGAAAACAATACACGGAGTAATACAATACAAAATTATCCTCTTATATTTTGAAAATAAGGGAAAAATAACAAATATCAAAAGAAGATTACATTCTTTTTGTTATTTTATGTTTTTGATATGATTTCCTTTTTATTTTTTGCCAGTTATGAAAATTATATGACTTTTCTGTTTTTGTCTTCTGAAGTTATTTGAAGTACAAGAGAAGAAGTGGTTATCTTTTGTTGATGATAGGAAAGATTACATAGGAATATATTATAAGTAGCTGCTTTTTGTGAATTTTCATTAAAACAAATTGTGAGGGGGGACCTAAGAGTGGGTCCAAAATTCGTTTCAGACGGTCACCCTGATCACGAAAAAATAGTTTCCCCAAAACTTATATAACATCCTTTAAACTAATTTTTATTTTTAAATTAAACTTGATTCAAATATCAATCTTTTGCAGGACATGAGGAGACTAACAAGTCGAAAAAACGTTGGTGTAATATGTATATATATATATATATATATATATATATATATATATATATATATATATATATATATATATATATATTAAAATCATGCATAAATTGGATCGATAAATAAGATAGCTCGTATAATACAAAACTTTAGGTGTAGTTGTGGTGCCCAGAAGGTATTAATCTGCAAAACTGCTTTACGTAATCTAAAGTCGGACTCAAATCAGAGTCAGGGAATTTGGATTATATTTTCTACTAAGGTTGAGCGTGGCGAGACAAAAGTAATATTATTTGAAGCTTGTGATAATCCTGACATGCTGAGGACGAGCGAAGCGAGTCTGAAGCTATTAGACAAAGTACTGATGATTCACTAATCGGATAGCCTTAATAAGTTGAAGAGAAGTTCCGAAATACTCCGTTTTTGATTTTTCCTTTCGCTAGTTCGAGGTATAAAATATGGCAATCACATCTGTAACGCATGTTCGAGAAATCTAATTTTCTGTCCTTTTATTAAGATGAAATATAGGTAAGATAAAAAAGCCTTGAGCTATACACGGTAGATTGTTTCATTTTCTGTAACTTAATACTTCTAAGTCATTAACTTTTAGTAAATCATGTTATAAAGCCAATGTTATTATTTACATACTTTGTTGTATAAAACATTATTAAAATGTTACATCAAGTATGTAAATTTGTTGTGAAGTTTATTCTGGCTAGGTATTTTCATATAGAGAGGTTCGAGATGTAGTTTAGTTCATCCTACGTAAGTTAGAAGGTCACGAGTAGAAGTAAAAGAAAAACAAGGTTAGGATATTTTACCTATAGCCAGTATTATAACCTCCAATATTTTCCTTCTATGTAAGAGAGTATTATGTAAGTAGTCAGAAAATGGGTATTTTATAGCTGCAGCAATTTAAATAAATAAATACATAAACTATTTGTTGTAAGTTAACAACATAAATTGTAGTTTATCATTTTTTTATTTAAGTATTACTAGTAATGCGTTGCATCAAGAACTCACGTCAGAAGAATTCAGCAAATAAAAATATTTAATAATAGACTCGCTTCGCCCGCTAGATAGAGTAAATTGAGAAACATCCGCACGTTAGTACTCTAAAGTAAAAATTAAAAAAAAAAGGCTCGCTTTGCTTGCTAGATTGCGTATCTTTAGAATTTAACATGGTAAAAAAGGCTCGATAGATTGCGTATATTTATAATAATACTAAATAAAAGGCTCGCTTCGCTTGCTAGGTTGTAAATATTTATAATGATACATATCAAAAAAGGTTTTTATGTTTACCATTTTTGCCGCCGTTATAATATTTTTTAAAAAAAGCATGCGATGTACATTGTCTTTTTCTTTCAACTCTTGTTTTAAGTTCAACTCTTTTAACACTTTAAAACTCTTGAAGAGCTTTAAAGTGATATAAAACCGGGTTTTATCACTCAATTTTTTTTCCAATGGTCCGCCATAATGGCCACCATTTTAATAAGAAATTAGAACATTACATTTTTGCCTAATCAGATCACATTTAACTATCTGGGCAGATGAGATAATGTTTTACGGCGTAAAAATAGAGTGATAATGAGGGAAGAAATCCTCTTCTATAATAATTTATAGCTCAGTTTTATTAAATAAATTAACAATTGGTCTATATATTTTTTTAATCGTTGATCTAACTCTAATTTGGGTAATCATGGACGATATCTATTGTTATTAGATATGATGGACTTATCAATGATAGATGTATTATCCATGGTTTTGAGTTGCTTTGAAGTGGTCATGTTTTTGACAGCAAACACGTTAGGTATTTGACAGGCGTAAAAGGAATGCTGCGAGCTGTGAAATGTCAGACAGTGTAAAGTGGTGTCAGTCTGTTAAAACGTTTCAACATAAAATGTTGAGTTGTTCTAGAACTCCCCTTTTTAGTAATTTATCTACTCGTTCTATGTTAAACAATATGCTAAATGAGTATATACTTTAGAGTAGCCTCAGTTCTTTACTATGTGAATAAAACACCAATGTCATTTTGTGGGATTTTAACAAGTACTATTTAACGTTAAAAACAATTTTAGTTTTTGTTTTAAAATTTGGTCTTTTTCTAAAAACATTTCACAATTCACATAAGCTCATTATGCCAAAAAATTGTCATATCATGCCGTGCTGTACTCATGTTTTTGAACATGTTTTAAGAATGAGGAATCTTTTTTATCCCATATTTTTACATAATCTTTGTTGGTTTAAATTTTTATTATTATTGTTATTTATAAATATACACATTCAACGAATTGAGAAATATTTCTAAATGTAACATTTGTATCTGAAAACTTTTGTCTTTCAAGAAAATCTATCTTTCCATGCAAACAAAAAAGTAAACAATGTCATTGTGACTTTTGCACTATCAGTGTTTAAACTTCAAGTCAAGTTTTTTCATAAAAAAAAAAAATTCAAAAAAAATATGAGGTTTAGGTTATGGAAAGAGGTAGGGTAGGGGAAATATTTTTGTTTTTGAAGCGAGGAATATATATATATATATATATATATATATATATATATATATATATATATATATATATATATATATATATATATATACATAGCGCATTAAATAAACTGCGCTATATACTTAATTGAAAAAAAAAACGTCCAATTAACTCCATATTATCGTCGTCATTGAATTCCTCCATAGCATCACACTTTTACTCAAATTGTAAAAGCTTTACAAATAAACGCACAAAAATTGTCAATTAGAACACCTTTTAAAAACGAAAAAAAAATTAGTCTACGAACAAAAACAGAAACAAAATGAACGTTTTTAAACAAACCTCATGAAGGATTTATATAGATTGTTTTTTTTGAACACGCTACATTACTGTAATGGCGGCAATAATAGGACGTAAATTACTTTTACGTCCTAGGAGTTTTATTTACATTCATTATTGTCCTCGGAGGTGAAAAGTACTAAATAACCTCCTATAATAATAATAATTGGCTTCTCATCCTAAAAACGGTCCAATAAAGTGCTCAATTACGTAATACCTCAAAAAAAAAATATATTTACATTATGACTATATCACATAAGAAATTATGAAAAATGAAATTGTTAAATTTATAGAGCCTTTTATTTTGAACCCTCTCAGTTTAATAATAAATTTTATGCCTGTGAAAGGAATCTGTTGGTACTTATAATGATCGTGAATTCGAGGATAGATGTCGGTGTTGTTATTGGTTATCTTTGTTAACACTTCTATTTATCCTGTTAATATATTCTTGTTTTTTTAACAGGAAATAATCTATCTAAACCATAATCCTTGCTTTGGTAACCAGGAATCACCTTTATGAATTTAATCCTTAGCAAAAGCACTAGCAAAAGTGCTTTGTACTGTTTATTTGTCAGTCTATGGGCATAAAATATGTTTTTTATCATTCGAATTTGAGTGGAAAATCATATTTTGCGAAATAAGAAATATGATAAAAAATATTGACTCTCTGGAGGTTTCACTAAACCCATCAAACGATTTTATTTATTCCTATATATGTACATTTGGATTTCTATAAATATTTCTGTTGATATAAATCTATTGATTTACTTCTTCACATAACTTTCAACATGACGCTAATAAAATAAAAATATTTTTAAAAGTTAAGAATAGTTTTAAATCAAGCTTTTAAAAAGTTTTATTAGCATTGAATTATTAGGACTATACAACAGTAATATGAGTATCAAGTTGTATAACTATATGTCTACATTGGGTTACATTATTGTTGACCATAATAACAAATCATGGAGGGGGGGGGGGGTGTATAAATCGTTTAGAGACAGCTTTTCAGGAAAATAGATGAACTCACACAACTTCAGAGTTAAAAGACGGGGTTCAAAGAAACTTTCTTTACACAAATTCCTCACCGGCCCAGATGATGACCTTTAGTTGCTTAAAAGCCGGTTATGCTTTATTTTAAATAAATGTTTGACACCTGTGGAGAGATTTATTTTATTATTCTGATTATG
Organism: Microvelia longipes; assembly: GCA_018340805.1. Taxonomy (NCBI): domain Eukaryota; kingdom Metazoa; phylum Arthropoda; class Insecta; order Hemiptera; family Veliidae; genus Microvelia; species Microvelia longipes. The sequence goes on along the minus strand of JACMZG010000036.1, from coordinate 39,686 downwards.
ATGAACACCTCTAGCGCTCATTTATTAAATTCTTTGTTTTAGTACCTTTAAAATATGTTTGGTTTTAAAGTATTTAAGAACATCATGTTCAACGCAGACGTACCTTCCAATTTTAAATTAGTTTGTAAATACAAGTATTGTTTAGGATCCAGCCATAACGTCAACGTTTAATGTGTTAGTAAACAAAATGAAGTACGGCGCGTTATGTTCGTAACCAAACAGTACGCAGGGTACAAAAGTTACGTGTAGTGCGAATTGTTTAGTTGGGTATTGGTGACAGTGTTTTGCCCTACAGGTAACACAAGCTCCGTAGCTTCGTATTATTGAAGATTACTTGACATTTGTTATTATTTGGTTCATTCAAATTTTGACCTTGCAAATGCTCTTTAACTTCCGTTATCTAACGGTAATAAGCCTTTCCACTTGGTCAAGAGGGGATGGCAACTTAGAAAGTTATTAGTTATAGTTATTACTTGCTCATAACACGGCCCTCTTCGCCTATTGTTATGTTATGAGCAAGTAATAACTACAACTAATAACTTTCTAAGTTGCCATCCCCTCTTGACCAAGTGGAAATGCTTATTACTGTTAGATAACGGAAGTTAAACAGCATTAGTAAGATCAGAAATTGAATGAACTAAATAAGAACTAATGTCAAGGTAAATATGGATAATCTTCAATAATACTGAGCTACGAAGCTTCTGTTCCCAGTGAATGTGTGCACATCATCATAACGTACATGCAAAAATCAAATTTTCTTTATATATATATATATATATATATAATATATATATATATATATATATATATTATATATATATATATATATAAAAAGCAAATTTTCTTTGAAAAAAATCGTTAAAGAGATGGCTCGTGAATTTTTCCACCATAATAAAAATATAAAAGCATGAAAGTAAAATAATAAAAAGTACAACCTTTAAACTAATAAAAAAAAAATGTAGTTATCTGCAATTATAATAATTAAATTAATCTAAGACTTTTTTGTATTATTTTTTATATCTTTTTTATTTTATAAAACACAAAACAGTATCAAAAAATGTTTATTTAATTTTATTATATTTTAATAATATTAAATAAAATGAAAATTTTCTTTGATATTTCATAGTAAGAATTCTTTATCATTAAATATCTACATTTTTTATAATTAATTTTTCGTTTTATTTTATTTAGAATCCCTTCAAAGCTTTTTTCTTCATTCTTTGGGCTTTACAATGGTACAAGAGATAAATTTTTGTTCATGAAAGTAATTTTAGTTTAAAATTAATTTTTATTTTACAGAAAAACTTATAAACTAAATCTTACCTTTAAAGTCTTGTGTATGATTTGGTTTATTTAAATTTATTTTATAGTTACAAATATGACGCTCCCTAATAATATATTATGCTTCATTAACCTCTAGTATATCTATGAATCACTAACCTATTATGTTACCATTGAGAAGATAAGAAATGTATCAGTCTAAGTAACGATTTCGTCGTTTGAAATATTAATTATTTTTATACAAATCACAAAATTTTGGAAATCTAGTTTATTTGGAATTCCGGTGATATTGTAGTATAACAACAAAGATTAGTAGTACAACAAACGAATAAAGGACGACAACAACGTCTGCCATGTCTGACTACTGTTGCGAAGTGGCCAAAAGAGCCAAAGTCATTTTTTGTTGTTTCATTCATTCATTCATTGTTTGTTAATTGACCTTGAACAACATTTGTGATTTCATGTTGTTTTTGCTTCATAATGCGTCACTCTGTTTATCTTGTGACGTTTCACAGGCATATTTTTATCACGAAAAACGTTTGTTCCCCCAAACTAACACGCTGTTCTTGAGTTAACATTGTTCAAACAACACTAAAATCATAGCAAAAACTTATTCTACAAAAATAGATTGAGGAAGAAGAGTAAAGATTAAGATGAATGAACGAGATTGATAAGAAAAGAGAACGTGTGTAATATTAAGTAACAAAAGAGTGAAAATAAATACAAATTAATAAATAAAAGATAATACCATAAAAAACTTCACTAAATAAGTTGTTCGTTTGTTTTTACGAATCAAAGAGGTTAACAAACTTAATTTACTAAACTAAAAAGAGCTGTCAAAAATAATAAAAACAATAACAAATAAAAACTTTTCTGTTTTATTAAAATATCTTAGTTAGTGTTACTTAAATCGAAGTTTACAATACTAACATTTATGCTTCACTAGTCAAGACCTTTACAACGATGTATCATTTATCCAGATTGAATAATTTTTTTTTCCAAAATTTGGGTGATGTAAAATGGGTGAATTATAAAAATTTTTAATTTAATTTTTATGGAAAAATTGTCTCAGGGACAATTAAAAAATTTTAATAAGAATATTTTTTTTTTCTAAAAGTCAAAATTAAGCCTACTTTACTCCTTGTCCATTTTGGAAAAATTGCAGTTTATGAGTACCGTTAAAATAAAAATATGAAAAATATGAAAAATCTTAGTTTAAAAACATGCAGGAGCTTTTATCAAGAATGTCATTTACACGTATAGGCAACCCCATCGGGGACACACTGTATATATATATATATATATATTATATATATATAATATATATATATATATTATATATATATATTATATATATATATATATATATATATATATATTATATATATATATATATATATATATATATATATTATATATATAATATATATATATATATATATATATATATATATATATATATATATATTATATATATATATTATATATATATATATATATTATATATATATATTATTATTATATATATAGTATATATTATAATATTATATTATATTATATATATATATATATTATATATATATATTATTTATATATATAATATATATATATATATATATGTATATATATATATTATATATATATATATATATATTATATATTATATTATATTATATTTTTTCATTTATTTATTTTTTTTATTAAAATAATTCTAATTTATTCATACTAAATCTACCAACACCCGTCAGAGTGCAATCACTGGATTGTTTCTCTTACCAGCCTCTCAAGTCAACGAAACTATGCTAACCCTAATACTTGTAACAATAATTGTTGTTGTTACTCAATATGAAGTGTCAAAAAAAATGATTCTGATTTGAGGTGCTGATACAACGCAGTACTAGTCTACTTCTCATTTATATTTTTATTACTTTTTTCACAAAGTCCATTTAGTATATGAGAGGTCAAAGAATAATGACACATATTACGTGACTTAGCACAACTAAATCCCTTCCAGACAGGAGTTTTAGATACATGTTACTTTATTTAACTTTTAAAATGTTAAAGTCAAAGTCAGGTAAGACTTTGCTTTTATGTTTTGTGTTTCAAAACGTTCTGCTACTAATTGGTGGCAGAGCGTCTCGAGAACTCTGCTAGAGATAACTCTACCTTTTTAGAGATAGCCAGTGAAATAAAAACCCCATAGGAAGGAAGGAAATTCTTTTTCTGTGTTAAAACTCGCTACTCTGTATATCTTTTATATAACATCTCCTCTCCTAACTCTAGAGCTATTATACTCAGGTTGTTTTTTGTCTAGTTGTTGGGGTTGATAAATTATAACGTTTCGATATTTTATGCATTCGATGTGGATGTATGACGTCATTTTTTTTTGTTTCATAAAAACAACACTTTATAATCTGGTTTATTTTTGGTCCTTAACAAAGTGTATTTTTATAGTTAACATAAAACAAGAAAAAAAGCACAAGTGAAGTATAACAGTTATTTATTCTCCAAGGAGCGAAGAACGCTATTATATCCTTAAGTAGTAAGCTGGTTTTTAAGACGAATGTCGAAGGAACCATAGCATTTAACTCCTAAATCTATTTGGCAGAAAAGCCAAATAAAGAGAAATAAAAAAGAAACACAAAATTACAAAAATACTTAAAAGAAACGCGGAAATAAAATAATAAAAATACAATAATAAGTAAATAAAACGCGTAAAAATAAATCATAAGCCAAAAATATGAAACAAATACAGCTCATAAAAATAAAATAAATAACCATGAAGAATTATCTCCAAAGGAACAGCACACTATGTTTTAAAAGCCGGCTATCGACAGTTAACTGCCGTCATCAATACAGTTGGACCATCGACTTGCATGAAATGAAAGCAGGCAGAGTCACTAAAATACAAAAATAACTAGGGCAATAATAGTAATAATATAGAATATTTAAAAATCATCGGTGTTATTGAGATACAAAGCTATGAAGAAAAATTATTCAAGTCACTGTAAGGTTGATAACAAAAAATGAAGGGCAGCAATATAAAATAATACAGCTTAAGTCACACCAGTATCACTACAAAATAAAAATTTAAATAAAAAAACAAAAAAAAGTTTTGGACACAATAGATGTGTAATTGTAAAGCTTCCAGGTCAGATATCGTTGCACACATGACCGAGTCAAATATCGGACTACCCGTGCTTGAGGGCAGACAGCCTAGCCAAAGGACATGCATTTGTTATCTTAGAGTTATATTGTTATATTTTTTTAATGAAAAGGAAAATGATTTTTTCAACCTGAAATTTATTAATTAAAACGTATTCTAAACTGCGGAGATAAGAACTTTATATATATATATATGTATATATATATATATATATATATATATATATATATATATATATA
>JACMZG010000036.1:0-30000 GCA_018340805.1 Microvelia longipes | reverse complement strand
ATATAATGTATTGAGCATAAAGGATATTACCAACAACAGGTAGGGATTAAAGTTGATTTTGACTGAATAATACAAACTTAAAATTACAATCACCTCTACTCATCAGTTCTAAGACGCAAGCTCTGCAAAAGCATATTTACATTAATAATCTGTGAAAAGCAACTAAAGACTATGTACAAATTAATATTAATAAAACTCGAAGAAGGCGATAAACAAGAAACAGCACAGAGCTGGTGCTGAATATTCCGTCCAAGTTTCCCCGTCTATTTATAGTATATCTTCCTTGATAGATCGTCAGAATGATTGTGGAACGTCCAAGATCAAGTAAAGTGTGAGTATGATTAGTTCTGATTGAAACAGCAGCCACAATCACAGAAAAACATACGTTCGTGAGCATCTGACGCACGAGACAAACTTTCTCGGCTGATAATCCGTAATCCAGTTCTTCACCAATAAAACTAAATGGCTACTTACAAACTTATAAGTGTTAACTATAATATCTACAGCTTTCACTATGAAATAAACAGAAATGAAACAGAACCTTAGTGGAAGGTTAAGCACTCAGCTGTTTATCTTTTTAACCTGTTGCTTCTGAATGTAACAAGTCTCAACCGCAAATATTCCATTTAACTACAGACTTACTGTCTTGGCGTCGAAATTCAAATATACGTTGCTAAGTTATCGTACAAAATAATGCATATAAATCAACTTATAATCAAATCTTAATAATTATTTACATCAACATAATGAGGTTTAAGGTTAATAAGTGTCTTAACATTGGTTGAGTTTTGAAACATCGAAAAAGTAACCTGAACACCTTTGACTATCAATATAATCAAATAAACAGAACAAAAATACAGACTCTTACATAGTAGAACGTTTAAAATACAAATCACAACACAAAAAATGTGAGGGAAGACTAACAATTAATATATTATAACCTTAACTTACTCTCAAAGGAGGTTTCAATAAGGTTACCCAGTGCCCCTGAGAGTCCCAAAAAGATGTTTCAGGCCTCTCGATAGAGTATAATATATCTTTATGGTTGGAACTATACTTAATGTGACACCCACCTTTATCATCAAACGTCCACGTTTCAGCCTATTAATTGAAAATAAAGTTGATATCATACAAATTTAGTTACTTCTAGAAGTATATTAAAAATTACATGTAACTATAAATTAATGTGATATTTTATTTCTTAAATGACAAGCGATAGCGATTCAATTTTAAAGCGCATACGGTATTGTTGTGGCATGTATGATAGCTAGTGTCTATTGTTAATGTCACCCTTGAATTATTATTTATAATTAATTATAATTCTAATAATGTATAGTTTTGATTTATAATTATTAAATCATCCTCTGGAAATAAATTCTAGATTATTATAGATACCAAAAAAATTAATAACGTACAAGGTACCTAACAGATTACTTTTAAAGCCATACAAAACACCAAAATCTCTAGACAGAGTCATGTAGCGGACTCAGTCCGCTACACATTCACACCTTCTGTCTAGAAGGTCTGATTGAGGCGTCTACATTGCATCTCATCGGCACTGATGATGATCGAGCGATCGAAAGCCGGCTCTGTTTATTTAAAGAATAAACGTTTTGTGGAGAGATTTTGGTGTTTTGTAAGGCTTTATGAGTTAACTCCATTACTCAGTATCTTAGTTATATAGATTACTTTAAGTTTTTTTTCTGTTTAGGTAGGTAATGCTTCATTATTATTGCAAAGGCATTTGCACTTCATGATTTTTAGATGCAGTAAAGCGGTTTGCTTTTTATGAGAGGCGCTTTATTGCAGCTTTCATAAAAAAACCTTTCAATTGTTTTTTTTTAATTCCTGGCCCTGGCTTATTTTTTCATCGTCCACACTACTTCAGTTTCACTTCGCTCTTCCTTCAGAAATTTATAATTTAGTTTAGCTTTGGATTTACTAAGCTTACCCTTATACAGAAAAGACCAGTTTTTATTCCAGCTATCACCAATCCATCTGCAAGGATTAAACTAATGCTGATGAACTGATAAAACTTGGCAATTTGTTTATCTTATATTAGGCTACATCCGTGCTGAACTTTTAAATGATCCTTTTTCTTGATTTATTTTCAATTACTTTTCCTCTCCTACTACCGTATATAACAAAAGTATATTGTTCTCTCTAAAAATACAAAATGAGGTTTCACCTTAATTATCCGCATTTTCATGTTGTTCTAAGTTGTTTTCATTATGCTGTCCACGTGTGTGTCATGCATAAATCCCGTGATTTTTGTTTGATCAAAAAAAATAAGCAGCATCTAGCGTTGTCAGTGACTGGCTGGGTGACAGCTGGGAATATGTATTTACTATCTGTGGACGAGCGAAGCGAGTACAAAGAGGCGTTGCAGTATAAATTTAACGCCTTGTATATTCTGAGGACGAGCGAAGCGAGTCTGAAGTAGTAAGAATGAGCGTAGCGAATCCGATGGGATGAGGAAAAGTTCTGAGGTACCCCGTACCCGAGTTTTTATATTAATAGAAAAATGTTGTGTATTAGACAATCTTAGGATAAAGTTTTACTATTGTTATATTGTGTTGATTTTGCCAAAGTATCAACATGTTTTACTTTGAGATAAACCTTGTATGTTAGTTGTAGACTGATAAGTTTTCGATACGACGTGTGAACGGACAGTGTTGTTGATGTATTTTGCTCTCTGTTCTAATATATCATTTATTTTAGTTGGTTTAAGTTCAGATGACACATGACATCAATCACTCTCGTTTCACTTGATTTATCTGGTCCAAGGAGACCGAATTCATAGGATGTTTTCGATTAACCTTTTCAACTTATATGTTACTGCACTCTTATTCTATTACTGGTTTCAAAATAGGAGAGAGGTTCATGGTGCTAAAAGAGATTAATACTACCAGAGAGAGGACTCGATTAGTAAAGCAGGTGCAATAAGAGAAATAGCGTAGCTATTTCCATTCAGTGCCCAAACGGTAAATTCTTCAAGTGCTATAGACTAGAGAATCCCCACCTCCCGACCCCTTATATTAGCGCACAAATCATGCAATGTGATTAGTCGCTAGTCAGGTACCGTTGTGGTACCAGACCGCAATAGGACTACGTACTGTGGTTTGAACAAGTGATTTCCATTCTTTGCGATCCGCATTCACAGATGCAAATGATTTTTGATTCTGCAGTGACCATTAAGAAAGTCCTGTAACTTCTCTTGCTTAGTGTCAATTAAGTCTTAACTTGGTTTTGAGAAGACCATAAAGCATGAGTTTAGATTATCTCATTCCAAGACAACTGCGCCACTCATCATTAAAGGCATTGTTAAGAGATTGTATAGTGTTATTAGACACAAAAAAAAAATTAGAACACGTCATAATTTCTTTTGGAGATTCAATTTTACTATTATAAAGCTTAGTCATAGTCATCCTTATTCCTGGCAAATTCATTAATACAGCCCTAGAGGTAATTCAAACACCGATAAGGCTGATTGAGAACTGGTGCAAACAGATCAAACTTTTAATCAATACTGCTAAAACTGCACTAGTAATTTTCACCAAACGAACAAAACCTCACACTGTGAGGCCCCCTATACTGTTTGGTGAACAACTACAGCTTTCTGACCAGGTTAAATACCTCAAAGTAATCCTTGACCAGAGGCAAAGATGGAATCAACAGCTGGATAAAATAATTAATAAAGCCAAACTGACTTTAATGACAGTCCGTAAAGCTGTAGGTAACATCTGGGAACTCAAACCTCAAGTATTGCGATGGCTGTACTTAATACTACTGACTGGTCACTGTCACCTCCGAAAACACCTCCATACCATTGGTATTTTTAAAGATAACCCAGTGTGTAGGCTTTGAGAATCGGAAACCGAAACCGCCTCTCTCATACTTCTGAGATGTAAAGCCCCAGCCTTTCAAAGGTTCTCCAACTTTGGTAGCAGCACTCTCACTATGTTTGACTCTCCCAATGAATCACTGGTTAAAAATATCCTAGACCTAGTCCGGGGAAAAGGATTATTCTGACCTGGACCAATTGAGGGGATTGTACAATAGACTTCCAGTCGCAGTGCAAATGGGGTCTATCCTCGACTCCAACCCCAATCTTTAATAATAATAATAATAACAATTATAAAGTTTTATATATATTCTTTATTTTTCATTTTACATTGTTTTGATTACTTATTATTTATTACTATTATATCAAGTAAAATTTTGTTATGACATAATTGTACGTAATAATACTAATAATGAAATAATAATAATAATAATACATACTCTTTTTATTGTATTACATTAATTTAATTTGAATTCTTCATAATTTATAATATATCAAATGTATGACAACAATACAATAAAATTTCGTGTAATTTTATCTAAAAGTCAAATATCTCAATAAAGTATCCTTTGCGAAAAATGGATACAGTTTTTATTGGATGTATTTGTTGGTGTTGGTCCAACAATTTTTCAAAATATTTCCCGAGGGTCTATCTCTTCCATTTTTTTCCTAGTTGCCCTTATCTTTAACTATGAGAGAAGGGGAAAATGAAAAATTGAGACGCGTTAGTAGGAAAATTTCTCACTCTGTTCTTTTAACTATACCTTAGGTATCTTTATTTCTTTTTCTCTCTCTTTCGTCCTTTTTCCTGTGAGCTTTACAATCTTGCTATCCTTTCCCAAATTTTGAGTTATTAGTGCCTGAATCTTTTTTCCTCCATGACAGATTACAGCAGATTAAGGATCTGACAGTCTAAATAATATTGTAATAAGTAGACTGCGTTTAATATAGAAAATACTGAGGAAAAAATAACGTAATAAAAAAATAAGATAAAAAAGAAAAAAACGTAAAAACAAAAGAAACTAAAACTTTGTTTCGCTTTTTATAAAATTTGATGTAGTTGTTTCCCTTTATTACTTGGAGGAGTTTACCTATTCTATGCTTTGCCTACTTTCTCAATCTGTTGATAATGAGGTTACATTTAAAACATAATAATAAATGAAAATTCTGACGTGGGGTCTGCAGGTTAGATGATTTTATTTTGTCGTGCACAGCAACAATTTCTTGTTTGATATTTTATGGTTTATGTGTTATTGTCTGATCTTTTATAATTGCCTGATCGGTAGTACTTCGGCCTGCTTGTCAGTTTTTCGAATTTTCAAAGAAAAATCCCATGTAGACGCTAGGACAACTATCCTCATCCTCCCATTATCAGTTTTTTCTCTCTTATTTGACACAGTTGAGTAAATCATTAAAGGGTTTAATTAAGGAAATGAACTCAGGAAATTTCATGTTTTGCATAAACTAAGCTTTAAATTAGTACAAAAAAGAGTTATTTTAGAAGACTGAAAATAGTTTCATATAGCGTAAATTGCGTTTGCGACATAATTATTTTTTATTATTATTAAGTTGTCAGTTTTAATAAAATGAATAGTTTTTCCTGGTTGTAATAACTTAAGGTTGAGATAGTTTTAGCTCGTTAAAGTGATGACACCTACGTGAAACACGTAACTTGCCAGACTCTGCCGTATAACGCACTCATCTACGCCACTCAGTTAACTATAAATACTAGGAGTATGAATACCCCCCGTTTTGGCGGAACAATCCAAGGATTTGGTTTTACCAAATAGAGACCCATTTTCGGATCTCACGTATTTCTGAAAAAAAAAAAAAAAAATAATTCGCTGTTGTTTCAGCGGTCGATGCTGAAGCCCTCATTGTTAACTCAGTATTAAGTACGAGTTTTTAAAACACAGATTACAATCAGAACTTATTGAAAGCAAAGAACTCGAGTAACGCAAATTCCTTAATGACTTTAAACTAGATGATAAAAAAAACCTCCGCATTTACTTCGCAATCAACTCCTAAAAGTTTTAAATGTGTTTAACTGCGTAAAGTTCAAATTTATCAGGACCTGCTTATTTATCCCGAAATGTCGTAGGATAAACCGAAATATCTGCCCCAGTATGGATAAGAAATGGTCAATGTTTTTAAGATTGATCGTATGGACTACACTCAAGTTTGCGATCCTATTGGACTGATTTAATTCTACTTATAGCCTCCTCACTCGTTTTTTATATCAACCATATTTTTGGTTTTCCGGTTAGTTAGAGTGGTCTTATAGGCATTGAAGTTATTTAAATCAATTCAGCACAAAAAATAATGCCTTTCACCTGGTGACTTTAATATATAACTTTATTCATATTTTAATAATACCAAAACTAAAGGCTTTCTTCTAATACTTTTTAATCATTTTAGCTCTGATTAAATTAAATTAAAATGGCATTTATTAGTAAATTTTTATTTAAATACCTTTAAAAACAAACGTGAGTAAATTAATATTTACTTTATTGCAATACAATAAATCTTTATTTTTTCCCTGAATTTGCGAAACATAAATAAGTTACTAATAGCATTTAATATAGATTACAAAAACAATATAGACAGAGATAATTTGATTCGGAAAAAGAGGTAAAATTTAATTTAGCAGAACAATATTATGCGACACTCCAGAGAGGAGTGACTATTATTCACCCTTCCACGGTGTTCTTTCCTAGGGATAGATTTTTAAACGCTCTAGAGGAAATTTTTTTAACCATTTACTTACTATACAAGCATACTTCTCAAACTTCTTTTTTACATTATAGCAGTTTCCCCAACAATTTTAAGGGTCCTTTTGTAACCTTCCTTGGGAATATTTTAAACGATCCTTATTGAATATTTAAAAAAAACTTTTACTAAAGCAATAAAGTGTCAAAAAATGATATTGATTACACTCCAATAAATTGCTTCTACAATAATGGTCGTATACGATCTGTAATACCCAAGGGTAGTAATAATTTAAATAAGAAAAAATTGTATAATAAAAAAAAAAATTGGTAACTTATACTTAAGCCATAAAAATCATTCAATAAATTAAATCGTATTGATTATTGATCGACATATATTTTCTTTTTTAAAGGAAATAAAATTAATTAAATTTATTGAAAAAACTTAGGTACTTACCTGAACCCAATTTGGTATAAAAACTTTTTTTCACTCTAAATTGGTTTTATAGGCACTTTGTTAATGGGGCAGTTTGTAATAAGTTTTGCAATAAATCTAATTATATATTTAATTGATTTTTTTTCTTCACCTTAGGTGTGTAAGAAATTTATTCAGTCTATCCTGCAAAATCTAAAATATAGATTTAACCTGATTTTCATACCCGATTCAGGTATAAATACCGGAATCAGATATAAAAATCAGGTTGATTAAACGTCCTTTTTATCTTGTCCTTTGTGTGTGTTTGTGTGGACGTGTGTTCCTTACAAATTGCTAAGCTGTATTTTTAAAGTTGATTGAAGCGAAATAATGCAGAGTATATTAACTTTAAGCATAAAGCTACAATGACATTTCGAAGACGAGAAAAGCGAGTCTGTAGTCTTATCCAAAAATTTCGAAGTACTTTACACCCAAATTTTATTTATCTAATTTTTAAACTACAAAATTATTATTATTTTTTACAGTTTTAAAAAATCTAAAAATTTCTAAAAAAAATTAGACATTAAAAATTTTGTTTTAAAGAGGTAGTCTGTCGGACCCTTATCAAACTACTATTGTTATAATGTTAAATTTTATTTATAATTTTAACTCGATTATCAAAAGTGTTATCAAATACAAATAACAAAGAAAAACTTATTCTTGAGAGATAGGCTAAAGTCGATGACGAAAAACTTAATTGGAGAGACAAGTAGACTTGAAAAGTTTGATAGTAGCTGATATCTGATAGAATTCGAGTGATAAGAAGAGAAATTTAATTTGTTTTGGACCCAAAAGAGACACAATCTAGTTTTGCATCCCTATATTCCTATATTTATGAAGTGAAAATAAATAGCTCAGTAGGATTTTGTTAAATTAAGGCGTAATATTATTATGTTACAGTGCGATGCTGGCGTGGCTGTAGATGCGTTCTTCCATGCTATATACACGAGGAGAGAGCGGATGCTCATGCTTCTTGGCTCATCTTGTGCCGATGTAACTGAAACTTTAGCTAAAGTTGTTCCTTACTGGAACATACTCCAGGTATGATTGGTTTAGCCCCTTCAAAAGTTTTTATACCAGTTAACGTATTTTTAGGTTGTATATAATTAAAAAACTAAATATTTTCATAGAAATTGTTGTTTTAATCTTAAAATCAAAAAGATCGATGACTGTATGTTCACTGAACATACTAGCACTGAACATTGTTCAGTGCTAGTATGTTCACTGAACATACTAGCACTGAACATTGTTCAGTGCTAGATTGCTTGCATTACAACCTTGTAGTCAAGAGTTCTAATCCACACGAAGGAAAATCATAATCAGGTTATCCTTTGCAGCGTGAACTTAAGCCTAGAACTCTATGCCATCCAACCTTAAGTTTATGGCAATTTAGTACCAAGGTTTTTCTTATATATATTGTAGTGGCTACTATGACTTATAGAGGCAACAAAATTACACTCTCTTTGTTGGCATTTCAAATACATTTTCGATTAGTTATTACTGAATATTATTCGCCCTGGACCTATATTTAAGACTTTTTGAGAGAGAATTTATTTTATTATTAGTTGTCTTTAATTAATTAATTTTATAATTAATTTGTAAGTCTAGGTAAAGATCCGATCGAAATCGGAGTATTATTCATGAAGTTAGAAAGATATTAGTCTCGAAAATTGACAAAAAAATCCACAAAATATTTATTTTTTCAAGTTCAGCAAGTCATAAGTTATAGTGTTATGTTTGTTGTTGTTATGTTGTTACTTTGGGTAAACGTAAAGAAATACCTAAAGTATAGTCTATAGAGGCATGTATCTACATTTTAAAACTATCTTTTCAATTTTGACCAACATTTTAAGTTTTGTAGTAAAAATTTTAAAATAGAAGAAATATAGAATGTAGATGCTAGCACATAGCAAAATCAATGTTTAGCGAAATAATAGGAATAGAAAAAACCTTGCAAGAGTAAAAAGTTATTTATTTTTACCATAGAATCAGAATCTGCCCAGAAGCCTATTGTTTTTGAAATATTTGTGACGTCATTGACCCACAATAATGGCCTAATAAACATTTCACCAAAGGTGTTTAGATTGGGCTGACACTTTTCACACATGTACTGCAATGTATGTTTAAAAATACTGCTAAGTCACGTTTTATTATCTTTATTAGTTCCGATATTATTGAGTGACATATATATCATAATACAAACCAATCAAGTTTTTTTACTAGTGCATTTGCAAAAATTGCTTATATCATGGATGATGCCACGATATAGGACAACGACCATATCAGCGGCTGCAAAGCGGCCCCCAGTGCTAATACTGAATAAAATTTACTAAAACTATTTGGAAAACATGAAAATTCCTCTTTCTGCATCAACAACATATTTTCTGGTGTGGAATATGTTGGAATACTTCGTAAACTTACTACATGTTTCGAAGTTAAATATTTAATTAAGCAGTTTACTTTTCCCCAACAACCAACTAGTTAACAGTTTTCAACTAAAAGTTTATAAAACATCCTGGACTTAAACTAAAGTTTAAAAGAAGGACAAAGGATTTAAACAATTTCATCCTACTTATTAAGCTTAGATTGCTTTTAAAGTTTTTTTCTGTTTAATACTTAATTTGTTTTAACAAATAAGTTAAAGAAAATGCTAGAGAAATCAATTTAAAACAGATAATATAGATGGCATAAGACTATTAATGTGTTAAGCTAATACCATGAGTGCTACTCTTTGTTTAGTATTAGTATGATATAAAGGTTTGTTTATAGAATTAGCAGAGGGGAGCTAGTGACGTTAAATACAAATTATCTTACATTTTAAAGGTTTTTTGTGTAAACTAATTTTCTCAGAGGTGTAGATTTTATATTAAAAAAACTTGAATTGAACTCTTTAAGTGCTTTAAAGAAAAGTTCTTTAATTTCTATACGAAAAAGATAATACTTTGCTAATTTCACCTACTGTAAAAGGAATCTTCCTAAAAACCACTTATTTGGTAAAATACTCCCCGCCAAGTCTTTGGTCCAAAAAAGTAGGGAAATCAACTTTTCTCCCCCGCCAAGTCATGTCCGTATTGGGTGGAGACTGTCATAGGCGTTTAAAACTGAAGTTGCTAGGTTGGCAATAGTTAAAGGCTCTATTTACATTGAGAGGCAATCATCAGTTTTTTCTCCTTCGCATATTACTCGTAAACGGCTGTATAGTAATTTGTTCTGACTCGTGGTCGTCCCTCCAAGTAATCAAGAATAAATGTAATGATAATACAATTATTAGTCGGATGTATGACCACATGTCTTCTCTTCGTTCTACTGTGTACCGGGGCATGTCGCAATTGCTGGCAACGAGGCACCAGATCAAGCTGTCAATCGTGCGTCTACGAAAAAAAGGGTAGTGGACAGATCCGTTCGATTAAATGATGCCAAACCCGCATTAGTAAACTCAGTCTGGCATACATGGAAAACCATGTGGAACCATACTAACACCCTTCTAGCAAGTATAAAGACAATTCCCAGGGCAAAGACCACAGCTCTGTTAAAGACAAGACAAAACAGTGTCGTATTCACGCGTCTGAGACTTGGATAGACGCTAGAGCTTGTTGAAATGTTGGGCATTTGGGGTCTTATAGGGGTGGACGTTATCCAAATGGCTGAATTATAATCTAGATTTTAGCAATAATATCAGTAAAATTATTAATAAAAAATTTGATTATGAAATTAGTACAGTAAATTTTAACAATAAATATTTCGAAACAAAGAAAAAATATTTTGATAATAGGAACTGGTGGTTCTATGTATCAAATCCTTTTGAATGATTGAAAGAATTATATCAACTAATAGCAAAATATATTTTATTTCCTATTATTTTCATGAAGCATAGCAGAGATTTCATTGAATTTAAGTCATCAGTATTGCTGTGGCTGCATCTTATAGTGGCTTCTGTATCTTCGTCACCCACAAAAAATGTTTGTAAAAATTTAGCCATGTGATTTTCTTGAGAAAGTAAACTACCAATCTTGACCCTAAGACTTTTTATAATAAAATTAAATGTATTTTAATAGAAAATCCAATGTACGAATTAAAAGATTTCTTTACAATTCATCTATAAATTTATGTAAATTTTATTTATCTATATGTTTTATGTTTGTTATGTTATTATTACGATTATTAATTTTAGTAGTCAGGGGAGTAGCCCCAACTTTTTAGAAGGATAAAATAGTTGAATTATTATTGACAATATGATCAAATACTATGTATATATCATAAATAAAAATATTTTGTATTTTTGTAAATCGTGTGATAAATATGGACAAAAATTTTGAAAGTTGGCATAATGTTGCCTTCCTGTATTTCATGACACCCAATGGATGCCATAGCCAATGAGTTATTACATTATCTTATTCTACTAAAAAAAAAAAATCTCTACGGACATCTTCACCAGATGATGAATTATAAAAACTAGTCCATTAAAACTTTTGGCAACTTTGGCAAAGTTGTTAGTTTTACTTTTCCTTCGTGCAGCAAAATCCTCTTGGCTTAGACATCCATTTCATAGCTGACCAGTAGGGACATAAACTTTCTGGCTTTCCTATGTTAGAATGAATTGTATAATTTTCAGCCAAGTCATAATTAATTGCTATCATATAATTGTTTCTTTACTTTCTTTTTTTATATTCCCTACAACACATTACTTCTGGTTCTTCTCCCCAAATTGCTTCGTTTTCTTGGCATTTCAAAGGATAAAAAACCCTTAAATTTTTCTTTGATTAAAAAAATATATAAAGTCAAAACAAATAATAAAATTAAGTTCTTAATACAATGCAAGATAGCTTAGTTGCTCCGTAACTTATCTCTACAAAATCTATAAATGGACACACTACAGAGAAGTATTTTTTAATATATTTTCAAGCAAATCATTACAGCGATTTTGCATTTTGACCTAGCACTGACCTTTTATAATATATATATATATATATATATATATATATATATAATATATATATATAATATATATATATATATATATATATATATATATATATATAATATATATATATATATATATATACATATATATACATATATATATATATATATATATATATATATATATAATATATAATATAATATAAATTAAATTTTATTATAGGTAACAGGGGATCTAACTGGTGCCAACATTCTAGGATAGGCATAGCATAGCTGATTGGGTGGATGTATTTAGTGTAATCCATTCTAGTCAAACTGATTACGAAACTGTTGTTGGTTCTGTTAAACGTGTTTCATATAATTAAAACCAGAATATTAAAGTAGAAGAAAATTAGATTTAAGGATTGATAGAATAGAGAGAAAATTTAAAGCGATTTCCATAATTTAGTTGATTTTCTATAGAATAACCTTGTGCTCTATAAAATTATTAGAATTTCCAATGGCTTAATATATTCCTTGAATAGCATCAATATTTGAAAAGTTAATCTCCTTTGATCATATATTTAATCTTTTAATAATCCAATATCAATGATTCTTTGGACTCTGGTGAAAAAGAATCAACAAGTGAATTTGCTTTTCTACTTAATTTCGACGAGGTTGCATCAAATCCTGGTGTAGAAGTTGTTTATAGGAAAAATATTTTATTTTGCGAATCAGACTTCAGAGTAATGTTTGAAAAGTAGAAACTTTCAGAGTGTTAAATTTATTTTCCGGGGTATCATTGAGGATTTTAAAAAAGGACGAGCTTATTAATCCTTTAGCTTTTTCACTGAACAAACTTTTCTTTATATCGGGCTTGTTTTAAATTCAACTTAGGCTCACCAATGGGTGGAATAACGTCAATCAGTGGATTTCATCTATGTTTTTAATTCTTGGTGGATAGTAAAGGGGTTAACATTGCACAATAAACCCACCTAAGAGGTCTAAGTGCCCTGGAAGTTTCCATCTGAGTATTTTTTTAAGGGGTTAACTCTTGGACTTTATTTACCAAAGGCTTTTCTCCATCAAAATTGGTGGGGACTTAAGGACTTCACTAATTTCACTCACCTTTTTGTTGCGGTGGATCTGTGATGGCAACGATATTGAAACCTTCTCACTTACCACGGTATAAACCTCGCTTTTTAGCGGGACTTGTTTTCTTTCCTCCTTTTCTTTTACCATCTAAAGACCCATTTAAGTCCTGCCAACCGGTGGATTCTCTGGTGAATCCAACATCTTGGTCCTTAGCGGGCCGCCATATAAGGGCATTATTTATACTTATTAGCAAATAAAAATATTTATATATTTCATTTATCTTTGTGTTTTTATGTATCAGTGGGTTGATCAACGGTTATATTGTTGTGTTTTAGGTTTCATACGGCTGTAAATCCGCTGGTCTGAGTGAAAGACAAGAATATCCGCTGTTCTACAGAACAGTAGCTCCTGATTCATCTCATAACCCTGCCAGAGTTGCCTTAGTCAAATTACTTGGTTGGAATGTTATAGCGACACTCAGTCAACCACACGATTCCTTGGTAAGTGTATTTAAATTAATATATTATAAATAATACGACCGCCTCCATGGTCAGCATTATACTGACCTTTGACATCACGGAGGTCTGGGGTTCGCATCCAAGGTTACGCATTCAGTTTATATAGAATTATAGTTTAAATAAATTATTGACTGTTACAAGTCTTGGTAACTGTTACGAGTATTGACTGTTTCAAGTCTTGGTAACTGTTACGAGTATTGACTGTTACAATTCTTGGTAACTGTTACTAAGACAATCTAGTGATCGCACTCTTGCATGAGTTATTATAAGTAGTTAATAATTGTAAATATTTTGATTGAAAGATAATAATAATTAGAGATAATAGATGAATAAAAATAAGATACTAAAGTATAAAAGCTAATGAGTGATACCGCCGCCCCTTCTTGAGTATAATTATGGACCAAAACTCGACGTATATTTATAGTTTTTTACGCGGGAAATGCTGGTTTCAGGTGGACCAACCAGGAGAGAGAGAGATTTAGCTTAATTGGATATATATTCGTGCATTTTCTCTGGTAAGGCATCTTACCATTGACCTGAAGTCGTCTTTCAAGCTCAATCTCCATTCTCAACTCAACCTGGTATCTGCTGACCGGCTCAACTGTAAAGCCAGCAGCTGACATCTCATCTCTCTCTCTCTCTACCTGAGGTCTACTGAGACAGACCTGTTGTTCTTCTTTTTCTCAACACCTCTTCTCGACTGTCAAGCCAACCCAGTTCTCTCCGACCTTACTGGTAGCTGCTGGTCAGAGTGTGCTACTAAGCTATCTGACTGGAAGTGCTCCGTGGGGAAAGTTAGAACACGGGTGTTGTAGCCTTCCCGTTTGGGAGATCGGCTCAACCTTAGGCGTGCACTCCGGTAGCTTCTCTTACGAGGTGTGCTCCGGGTGTAAACGACCGAGTCACAACGGTCCCTTTCAGGACCACCATCAACTCTGCTGCTCCCAGCTCTAGAGGAGCCGTATCATGAGATATAGACAAGTAAAATATAATTGATGGAACCTCAATTGCTGCTAAAGCAGGAAAACTTATACGGCTGGAGGAGGGGATAAGTTTTATATCTGGTTGAGCTGATCTCTGGGCCACCGTCTTCTCAGACGTCTTATAGGATTATCAGGTTTGGTTTCAGAGGGAAAGAGTTGAACTGAGGGATTAGGACGGTCTACTAGGGATTCATGAAATTTTTCGTAGCGGGATTTGGAGAGGTCTCTTACAAAGGGAACATTGAGGTCATTATGGATCGTGAGGTTGGAAACATAGAAGGGGGCATTAGTGATTTTTCTTAGGATTTTTTGGAATTAGAGGACTTGGTGCTACCCCACACCTCTAGGCCATAGGCTCACACAGGTTTTAAAATTACATTGTAAATTCGAAGCTTGTTGCTCAGTGATAGTTTCGACCTATGATCTAGAAGACGCAGCAGGATCTTGTATCGTCTTGGCACGTCAGTACGTTTAATTTTTGTGTGTAGTTGCCAGTTTAGTTGTCTGTCAAGGTTAAAGCCAAGGTATCGGACGGAGGAGGATTAAGGAATAAGAACTTGATTAAGGGTGACTGGAGGACAAGTGTCGATGCGAAGCGTAAAAGTGTCATTAACACTTTTTTGTTCGTTGATCTTTAACCTCCATTTCCTTAATCAAGGTTCTAGAAGGTGAAGGTAATTTTGGGTATGATCAGAGGCTGTTATATGACAAAAAGAATGGCTTTATCGTCAACAAAGGTTTCTAAGATTGTGGAAGGATGGACAGGGATATCGTGTGTGTAAAATTAAGACAATCTAAACATCGATTATATATCTTTATTAAATACATAAAATATTTATACTAATTTTATTTATTTACATGACTAATATTTATTTAAATCACATTATATTTTATTTTAAAGATCTGAGTAGATTTACTCCAACAGCACAATGTCCTTAGGATGTTAAAGTATTAGCTGTGTTTACCTTCTTGTACCCATAAGTAAATTGTGTATGTAATTTTATAATTTAAAGGAATGTATTATTTTGTATAATTAACTTGGCTTATTAAGTGAATAAATAAGGATATTAGTTAAAAAAACTACATCAGTTCTGTTGCTCGGTGTCTCGCACTATCAACTCATGTAAAAGCTTTACACTCGAAATAAAACTAAATTTATCATGCTCACCCTAATATATAATTACTAATGCGAGCATGTAATGAAATTCAAATCTACAATTATGTAAAAATTAATAGTTCAAAGAGAGTTGAGAAAATCAGCGAAGAAAAGGGAAGAAAGAAAAGGGGTAGAACCGCTCTTATAAGATTTGGAAGATCTAACCCCAATGATAAGAAACACTTTTCAGCCCCAAAGGAATAAAAAGTGACTTTTTCCTCTCTTGGGAGTATAAAGTGCTTTTTACTCTAAAATTAAAGATGTTATATTTACCGCAAGTTTTAAAAGCTCTTGAAGAATCAGCTACCGTCGATACAACAGCAAGTATCGACGGTAGTTTTAAAACAAGTATTAATGACTAGTTTAAAAACTCGTCATTAAACTTCAAATAATATACTTTACGTATCTCCGTCTGGAGGTACGTATTAAGGTCTGCGAACAGAGTTTAATAGCTAGGGTATGCATAAAAAAAGAAACTTTTTAGTTACTAAAAAGTAAGTAAGTTTTTAATTTACTAATATCTAGTTTAGTTAGTTCACTACTGACACTTTACAAGGTCAAAGAGGCAATTCACACATTTAAGCCTTACAAGTCTCCTGACACAGCATTTGTTTAAAATCTCCTAATACAGATTTACTGGAATGAGACCGTCTAAATGGATTACTAGGCCAATTTTATCCCTGAAAAGAAGTATCTGCTACTTAATAACTTATATTTTTACTGATTATTGTCGGCTTAACCGCCTTCTAAAACCTTATGTGGCTATGAGAGGAGGACGAGGGAACACAGAGGAAAACCTGTGTCCTGCATTGACGTATCTTAAGTGGCAGACCTTTGGTCTGGACAGTGCTCTTTTAGAGAAAGTTGTAGAACTACTTTAGCTGATAAATTTCTGCCAGTCAACTTGTTCAGGGGGGTAAAAGGAATTGGAGGGCTCCCTTTACCTTCCAGGTTTGCACTAAGGACCCACCTGAGTGGTCTAATGCTCTGGTTTATACCTCGGTCATTACAAAGAAAAAAATTGTTTACTACTAAAACTTGACAAGGTTAAATTATTATTATTATTATTAGACAATTAACACATTTAAGACTTTAAGTCTCCTGACCTAGACTTTGTTTACCCAAAACTGCAATTATAGCTTTAAATTAAAACATAAAATATTTATTGATATGACGAGTTTTATGTCTATTACATTATAAAGTTTATTTTCAAACAGAGGTCATTAAAACTTCATAATCCTAACTTATTATATTATAAAGATTAGGATTATATAAGAATATAATGAAAATTAAGAAATAAATCCTGTGCTTCTATTGGTTAATTCAAAGCTTTAGTTTCTTTACTTTTTGTTGATCGTTGATCGTTGTTTCGTGTATCCATTAAATTCGACAATCGTTTTCATTGTATAATTAGTTCTCTTTCTGTTATAGTTCGATACTCTGTGCATACAACCCATATTACATTGATTTTCAATATTGTTTAATATTATGTTACTTAGATATTGCTCTAGACATGTATCCGATTGTAACTTGATTAAACTTGTAACTGCCCTGCGGGTTTGTGACAGAGCTCAATGTATGCAAAGCTAATTATGTAATTACTTTCTAAACGGATTCTGTAATTTAAATCTATTACCAAACGGTTTTGAATGACGTAGAATCAATTATAGACTAATTAGGATAAGGAAGTGCTATTGGAGTGAATAGATAAAGAAGAGATAAGATTCTCCCCACAAGAATATAAACAAAATTGGCTTTATGACTTGCGGCTACTTTAAACAATACAGAGAAAATAATAAAAGAAAAGTAGTCTCTCCACAAAATAAAATTTTCTTGGCAAAGCGCTTTCAACCCTAACTAGAGGCCATCATCTGTGCAAAGCCTAACAAACAAGCAAATAAAAAAATTGCAAATTTTCTTTCATTATTTATAATGGACTTCATTCACGCTCACTCTAAGGATATAATACAGACCAAAGTACACTTAATCACTTACGGGGTGACGGCTCCTCGAGCCGATTAGCAACCAAATTGTTGTTGTTTTGTGTTAATAAATCCCACATTTCATTTGACTCAGAGTATAGGAAATTTTTAAAGAAAAATACGCCTCATCTCTGAGGTAGACAGCAGGGAGACCAAATTAATACTCTCCTAGGTATTAATCTTATAATAATACGGTAAAATTATGTAAGTTGGGTGGTACCACTACTTATGACCACCAGTCTACCGGTTTTAGTGTTATCAGTAGAATTACATTGTGTTTACGGTCATATATTATGCTCCTTCTATATTAGTATTATTTTAAGGTATTAATTAACTATGGACAAGCGAAGCGAGACCAAAGTTTATAACCCTAGAAGTTTTGTAATATCAATTGAATTAATGAAGACTTCAATCCTTTTTTATTAAAATTTGTTGAAAATAAATTGACGAAGAGCTTTTGCCCAGGGATTTTGAGCTTTTTCAGTTCTTAAAAATGACAAAAATGAGTAAGTTTGAAAATTAATAAAATTTTGAATGTTTTTTACGTCACGTGACTAACTAAATAAATAAATTTAAAATAAAATTACAAAAAAAGGGTAAAGGAAAAATTAAGATTTTAAGATAATATTATAATAAATACTGCTAAGATTGTTAATGTCTTGTTTTTTGTTCACAATGTCTTTGTCAGTTTTTGTATAGAGCATTTCTAAAAATTTCCTTTTGTCAGTTTGAAGTATAACGACAGTTTTCTTTGTCTGGTCGGTGGTCAAGTTTTGTCATATGTTCTGATAAGGCCGTAAGGTTAGAGTTGTCAAGTATTATGCTTGTCAAGTCTTTTTTTGAAAAGTTGAGAGGTCTCTCCTGTGTATGCTTGGGGCTGTATTTACGTGGTATTCTGTATATAACATTGCATCTTAAGTGGGTTATGGTAACGAAACAATAGGTTGCAGACTAGTCTATCAGGGTAATTGTTGTCTCTTAGCATATCTTTAATTTTGATGGTGTCTTCAGCTGTAAATTGTGGATTGTTTTAGGTCACAATTTTATAATTTTAATAAAATTAATTCAAAATTTTATTAATTTTTCAATCTTTCTCATTTTTGTCATTTTTAAGAACTGAGAAGCTCAGGATCCCTGGGCTAATGCTCTTCGTCAATTTATTTTCAATAAATTTTAATCAAAAATGACTTAAGTCTTCATTAATTCAATTGATATTACAATTTATAACAGTCCAAAAGCTCTAAACTTATTAAAATGCCTAGACGTTTTGGGTGTTGTTGACATTAGGTTAACTTTTCATCCTGAGAACAAATTAGTGAAATCGGAGTATTATACCCTCAAGCTATAGGAAGCTAAGACATTCTAAAAAGAATTTTTGATGTTCCTCGTACCCGATTTTTTTATAAATGTTTGCATCTTATCTGATAAGTATAACCTAAAGGAAAAAGTGGATAAAAAAATGTAATATCAAAGGTATAAGAAAAATTTTAAGGGTTTATAAAATTTTCTCATAGTATAGTATTTATGAAAAAAAAAGGATTTGAACACCTGTAAATGCTCCCAGGTTTTACTTTGCAACCAACCTGTATTTTACCCTTCATAGAAAATAAAAACCCAAAATTCTTTTTAAGGTAAACGAATAGATTTAAGGTAATAGTTTGTAAATTTAGTTTCTTCTTGCGTAAAGTATGATGTAGAATAAATAGGTTGTTGTCACGGTAATATTGTGTTTTGTAGCCGTTTTGTTGTTTCATGAATATCACATTACTAAGGTGGTGAAGATTGAAAACTCTCAACGGTTTGCTCAGGTCAAACTTAACTAATAGTTTTTGGTTTGAAGTAAGGTAATGGTTTTGAGTGCAGGTTATCCACAACGAAGGTGATTAAGCCTAGCCATGTTTTATCTCTGCGCCAATGTCTTTGTTTAGGTAACAAGTTTTAACATTTGTTTTAATAATGTTAAACGATTTTTATGGAAAATACAGGTACTATAACTCTTTGTCCAATCCAGATTCACACACAAAAGTCCATACTTGGTGTTTTATTTGTTTGTTGTCATGAAAAATTTCAGAAAGTTGCTAGAAGGTTATGTCGTATGCGCATCTGGCTGTATACTCTACACTCTTCAAATATGTGCATCACTGTTAAAGGCACCTGACAAGGTTGGTTAGTTTAAAGGACGAATCGAGCTATGTTGAATCGTTTTATAGTCACGTGGAATAAAGTAATCACAAACATTGAAAATAAGCTACTAGAGCGGAAAGACAGCGAATGCAACAGTGTAGTTATATAAATTTTATAAGTACAAGCAAAGAGAAGCATGAGGCAATAAGCTAAGTCGAGGTGGCTATTTGATGTTACTCCCCAAGCGATAAAAGTTAGCCGAGGGTGCGAATTACGTTTCGATTCAATAAGAAACAGTTTTTAAAAATGAAAATTTATTAGTTACAAATTACTTGAGTGCAATTACTGGATTGATTCTCTTACCAGCCTCTCAAGTCAACTTGTAACAATAATTGTTGTTGTATTACACAATATTAAGTGTCAAAAAAACAAAAAAAAAACAACAAATTACTTCAGATCACTGTGTCAGATGTCTGTAAGTCTCCTTAGGACTTAGTATATCAATACTAAGTCCTAGGGACACTTACAGACGTTTAGTAAAGCAATAGACTATGAAATGACACTCATACGCGGATGTGAGGGTTTTTTATAACTTCAAGAGTGCTTAATTCGCACTTTGATAGTGTGTTGATGTTCACTGATATGAAGATGATAAGTGAAATATTACTAGCGACTTTTGGTCGACTTTTTGGAATCTTAATACTTACGAAAAGATACATTACATATATAATGAAGAATATTTACATTATATATTTATATTAGATTCCATAATTATTTCCTACCTTATTATCAAAACGACGGGTTTTCCAGTGGTTTTATTGTTTAATTTTATGTTAAGTATTCTTAGTATCAAAAATCGTAAAATAAATTGTTAAAACAAATACGACAAAGTAGAATAAAAGTAGAAATAAATTAGAATAAATCCTAAAGGAAATACTCTCATCATACTTTGTTCGAAGTGAAAGTAGTAAAAAATAAACTAATTTGTAGTTACCCACGCAGCTCTTGATGCCTCTATTAAAGTTTTATTTCCATTTACCCCTGAGTTTTTTTTCTCTTGAAAATACGAAAATATCTCTACTGCACAAAATTATTGCACCATCTGTCTCTTGGAATAAATGAAAATTTAAGTCCTGAATTATTCAACTGTTATTTATTATTATAATTTCAAATATTTTACTTTTCTTTTAGTCGTGCAAAAAATAAAGGTAATATATTTATTTATTCGACTTTTTTTGGTTCATTGGGTTTAACGGTCTTTATTATTTGTTTTATTTTTTTAATATTAATTTTATTTATTATCATTATGAATAATAATGATAATATCTATTTAATGATTGTTGTTAATATTCTTCATTAATTACTATTAATTGTTATTATCAGTAAAATTGCTCTTTTTTATTTCAAAGTTAAAAGTTAACCAGTTATTACAATTAAAGAGTTTTTAATAACCTTCTTGGTACCTATGAAGCGGTAGCTCAGTTGTAAAGCGCTTGTTTTACGACCTGGAGGTTGAGGGTTTAAATCTTGCTGGGAAGGACCTTATATAAGGTTATCCCTTGTACCGTTTTCTCGAAAGGTCTTGAATCCAAGGCTAGCCAACTCTAAAGAAAAGTAACTAGCGGGAGTAAGAAAGATTTGTTTGCCATGACAACTATTTTACTTCCGCTCTCCATTTCCTTAGTGTCGGTATCGCCTACAGCTTTTTACTTGATGTCTTAAAGGAATATGATGGGAGATCTATTGTCTAAAAGAAAAAAAATTAATCTCCATTTACAGTAGTAGTAGTATTAGGGGGGGGGGGTGGGGAGGTCAAGCCTGGTGAGTAGACCAACTTAAAGGTCCTTTTCATCAACCCCGTAACTCAATCACCCTCTCACCACTACGCCTCTACCTCCTGTTCCCTGTTGAATCTCCTGAATTGACCTATAAAAGTGAGGATGTCCTGCCACATGAGCGATTCCAGCTCTTCCTCAGCAAGTTCTCCGGATCCAAAGATCCGGAGAACTTGCTGAGGAAGGGCTCCGGATCCAAAGATCTGGAAACGAATTCTACCAAACCTTCACATTTTCCTAAGAAGTGATAGGCTGTTTCCTCTTCATCACCACATACTGGGCAAGTGGAATCTTGCACTACCTTCATAATGGAGAGGTGTCTTTGGAGTTTGCAGTGTCCAGTCAAGACCCCTACCACAGTCCTGATATTGCCTTTGCTCAGTTCTAGAAGCCATCTAGTTTTTATTCAAATCTCAAAATTAATTAAACTTGTTCTATTAATTTAGTACGGTATATCACTAACCCTTGATAATTTAGATTATATAAATAAAATATTGATACCGGCTTTAAAATTGCTATCAAGTAAGTTATGCGATATTTATACTATGTTTGTTTCTGTTTCAGACAATCAACGATTTAGTAACAGAGTTAGAGACTGCTAATATCACGTGTAAAGCAACCTTGTCATTTAAAGGTTCTGAATATGCTGAGCAACTTATTACTTTAAAGGTAATATCAAATGCTTCTTATAATTGTATTTTTCTCTTCTACTACCCTAGGTATAAAGTAATATATGAACTAAGTAAGAAAACTCCTATATTAACCTGTGTTAAAAATTTCAGACATGCGTGAGCAACAGATGGTTGGCTCAAAAATAAAAATATCAGTTACAGGGTACCTCGGAACTTTTCCTCGGATTCACTACGCTCATCCTCCCTGCTTCGGACTCGCTTCGCTCGTCTTCCGATAGTAAATGCATCCGTATCCTTCTCAGCGGTCACCCATACAACACTATCCACGCTCAATGTTGGTTAATTTTTCTGATCCTTCAAAAATCATTGCTGGAAATAAAACGGATGTATGTGTACTATCTGCGAGTCCAATGACGAGTTGCTGTATTAATTTAACGACTTCTATATTCTGCGGACGAGCGT
Source organism: Microvelia longipes (assembly GCA_018340805.1). Lineage (NCBI taxonomy): Eukaryota > Metazoa > Arthropoda > Insecta > Hemiptera > Veliidae > Microvelia > Microvelia longipes. Next base: position 7,287 of record JACMZG010000036.1, on the reverse strand, counting down.
AAGCGAGTCTAAAGTAGGGAGGATGAGCGTAGCGAATCCGATGTGATGAGGAGAATTTCTGAGGTACTCCGTACTCAATTTTTTAGGTAACAAATCTAATTTGATTGCCCTATCTTCTTGCTCTATATCTTCAGGAATACCATCTAATAGTTCATCAATGTCAACAGTTTTTTTTCCATAGTATTATTATTAACTCTTCTCTGTATTTAATATTTACACTGCTAAAATAATTTAAACATAAGTCCACTAAACAGATTGCGTAAAAAACGCATTGTTGTGAAATAAATCAAAGGAAGTTTTGAAAGACATGTGATTGAAGTTATGTAAGAAATAAATAAATCTACTGATTTATTTATTTGCATTTTTAAGTTGGCACCACTGTACCAACTTAAATCTTCACAAATTCCAACTAAATAAAGATTTGCTGTTCTATTTAAGTTCGCACTTATCAGCAGGGAGTTAAAGATAAATTTCACTTTTCATACTCTAATAACCAGGTTGTAAACCTTTTCGTTTGTCCTGATAGGAAGTGATTGGTATTGTAATCGTAATTGGATAATATTATAAATCGATTGGATTAATTGGATAACATTATAATGGATTGATTATTGGATAATATTATATTATATAATATTATAATTATATAATTGGAGGTAATGAAATTTACAATGAAGTTATAAACTTCTTTAGACGAATCATGTAAAACATGTATTTGATATGACCGTGTGGTGTTACAGCTCTTTCTTTTTTGCTGGAGCGAAATATCCTCCCACATTAGATATTTACCTTGTTACTTGCGTGATATGAGATTTTATGTTTTAACATTGGATGCACGCTTTTCTTAGATATTTTTTTAGAGCATTTCTGCCATATAATATTTCCTATCATTTTTCTTCCTTGTTCAGTAAGGTATATAAAAACCGAATTTTATACTACAACGACTCGTTATGCACGTGTAGTATATCAGGTAAGCTGGTCATAGCTTTAAAATGAGCTAATGTGGGCTTTGGTGATAATGCCTCACTTAGAATTAAATTATTTGGGTAAATAGTTGACTTGACTTAAATCACTTATTTTAAGAGCCACTCATGTTGTCACAAACCGTGACTTATACAACCTAAGTTAAGTTACAGTGTAGGTATATTTCATCTAATCAAGACAGAAGGAGCCGTGGATTTCTATGGTTCCTCTCAAGCTTTTTTCAAGCAATCATACATATTTTCACTGACTCTTATAGTATAGTGAAAACTAGGAAAACACGTGCCCTGGCTGTTTAATTAAACCTCCAACACTTTAAACTACAAGGCAGACACACTATAGTATTATAATAAATCTATTATGAGGGTCCTAAATTTTGCCCATATACCCAGTTTTATTTAGGGTAAGGTATCTTTAACGAGTACCTGACAACGCACAGGCTCGAGACCACCGGCTTTACGTCCCTTCTGAAGGACGTGGTATGCAGAATTTTTATCCTTCTCATAAAAATACCAGAGGCCCGTGCTGGGATTGAACCCATGACTAAATAAACTCAAAAGTTTTAAGTCCATTCATTCTGTGTATTGGCCGCGTACCTTAACCACTACACTACGGGTGACTATTTACGTTTAACTCTTTAAGTTAACTACTTGAACAGCTTTATCCATAAAGTGATTTATACAGTATCAGCCATTAACTGACTGATATAACTTAAGTTAACGACTAATTTATACAGCTTTTGTTAACAAGTGGCATATTATACGTCTAATGTTAACTTGTGAATTATAAAAAATAACTTAACCCATGTCAAGTTACTACCTATGATTGAATTCACCATCCAATAGTACATTAGACCTCTAGTCGACTCGATGCTGCTCGACAAAAGTGACCTATGTGGCATATTTATCAAATTCATACCCCACTACCAAACAAGTTACTACCTATGATTGAATTCACCATCCAATAGTACATTAGACCTCTAGTCGACTCAAAGCTCGACACAAGTAACCTATGCGACGTATTTATCAAATACATACCCAACTTTCTATAAAGTTACTCGGATGTAACTTTATAGTAAGTTAATTATTGTTATGTTAATTATTGTTATGAAATTACAACATAATTAACAAAAAGCGTCTTGCTTCTTAAGTAATTAAATTATAATAAAAATTGATAAATATTGTCTTATAGTTAATAAAGTCCCTAAGAATAAGTTATTAATATTTAGCTAAATAATTATATTAGTCACAATTAAAACGAACGAATAGTAAAACTATTCAAGCTACTTCATTAGCTTTGTTTGTGCAAAGTCGATCTCAGGCTTGAATACACCTAAATTTTACCTTAAATTAAAGTTTCAGAGAAACCCTATCTAAATTTCATATCTAAATATGGATTAAACATAATGTTTCAGTGAATGCAATTCTCATTTATTAGTAGAAGTAGTTTTTACTATTACTTAAACAGTAGTGGAAATAGATCTGAAATTTACATAAACTTAGTTAAGTTACTTAAAAAGTAAGAACAAATAGAGATAATAAATGACCAATAACTTAATTTAGGCTTTCCAACTTCGGCTTTAGTAAATTTGTCTTAAATCAAATTTCTCAATCAATAAATTATATAAAGTTATGAATTGACCTATTAACTTAGGGACGTCTAAAGTCAAAGATGGTACTTGAAGTATTTTCAAATTCAAACTTAGTTGTATAATCTAATTTTATAACTATCTTAACTTTTAGCAGAGTTTTAAACTTTTGATTCCTAATTAGGGAAAGGTTGTAATTAACTTCCCAGATAAAGGTTGTCTAGCTATGACTTAAGTTATATAAATTTTGTTTTTGGTGAAAAGTAATAACCAAATTGTCTAATATTTCATTTGTAATAATATTCAAAGCAACATTACATGTTACAGATAAGACAAAGGAAGTAAAAATTAATAAAAAAATAATAAAGGGAAAGAAATTGCGCCGAAGTGTGCAAGCCACAAATTACCTTTGGATTCTTTGGCTTTCCTAAACTTTTTTGTCTTTTATTTTGGGTTATACTTTTTTTTAAATTTCACTATAATATTGAGCGAAGTCAGTGGCTGGATGGGTGTCATGTGGGAACAATATAATGTAATTATTATAATAGGTGTATTTAGGTTAAAGATTACCTAAATTTGGGTGAAAGATTACCTAAATTTAGGTTATAGATTACCTAAATTTGGGTGAAAGATTACCTAAATTTACATGCTAAGTTTGGCGAATTGTATATTCAGTGGAAGAGCAATTTTGTGGAAGTTCATTTTCATAGGAAAATGCACATGATGATGAAATTTTCTCTCTACTTCTTTTAAAAATCATGTCCGCATAATAATTATTATTTCTTTTTATAAAATCTAGAAATATTGACAAAGAAGTTGTAGTGAGCTATTGTTCAGGCTGCTGAGCATAAACAGAAAACTTATTTGATTATGGATAGTTAAGCAAGAAACTAACAATTCGAATGGAAATTCGACCGGGTGCGGTTATCCGTGCCTGTATTAGCTTGTACTAACACGTACTAGCTAATACTTAGCTTAATAAATATTCATGAAGATTTAGGTCTTCCCGTGGTGACCGCGTAAGTATAGATAAAGAATCTGACGTTTTGCTTCCACTGTTGGAGGTATCTTCAGGGATGTAGGGCAAAATGGATAATAACACAATGCTCTACAAAACCGAACTGAATAAATGAACAAATTGAAGTGAACAAATCTATTCGGTTTTGTAAAGCTTTGTGTTTTTTATCCATGATGCCCTACATCCATGAAGATGCCTACCACAGTGAAAGCGAAACGTTGGATTCTTATCTACATTGACGCGGTCACCACCGAATGACCTAAACCTTAATACTTAGCTTGTACGTGTTAGCTATGCTTACATTTACAGGCTTATATGTAGCTTTGCTTTAGCTTAGTGTAAATAGCATACTGTTAATTTATTTTTACGATACAAACTATCGCCTAACTTATACGAGTCTGATTACTTTTGAGTGCTGGAGTATTCAGACCAATGTCATTCTACTCAAAGCCCCCCAAAAAAGGCTTTGGCCCCTTTCTAGAGGCTTCCGTGTGGCGCTGTTGTGTCTACATCGTGGATGTTCGGCAGGATTAAAATCTTATAAAATATTGTTCACTTAATTATATTTTTGATTAATGTCATAAATAAGAAATTATCGTTTAATATACTTTTTACTATCATAATGTTTATATTATTACAATTTGCAAATATCATGTAATTTATTGTATAAATGTAATAATCATAAAAGGTTTGAGCTATACCTGGCAGGGAATTATTTCAGACCAGCATTTGTATTGCTTTATTCCTGTATTAAAAATTATAAATGAAAATAGCCTAATTTTTCTATTTTCTTAACTGCTGACAAAATTATTATATTCAAGCTTTTGAGGAGGAATAGGTCCTAATTAATAAAAAAAAACTCATTTTGCGACTTGCGATATAATTTTATCTTTTTAAGGCTTAACATAATAAATAATTACAAACAACAGTTACATGGTTGCTAACAATAGATGTTTGAACAACAACTAGAGTAACAGACCAATAATACCGTTAAAAACAAAAAAGGTAACATTGTTGTTGAGTTACATTAAAAACTTCTTAGTTGGGGCAAGGCCCTCTTAAATTAAATAAACGGAATTATTTGTCTGTTACTCTAGTTGTTGTCCAAACATATATTTGTTAGCCACCATGTAACTGTTTTTTGTTATTATTTATTATCTTAAGCCTTGAAAAAGATAAAATTATATCGCAAGCTCGGCAAAAGTAGTTTTTTTTTATTAATTAGGACCTATTCCTCCTCAAAAGCTTGAATACTTAAAATAGAGGTCCCTATAAAATTTTTTGTCTGACAAAATTATTCGAAGTCTCTTTAGGAGATAATTATCTTTACCTTTTATCGATTGTTAGTTAATAAACAACATTTTCTCTCAAATTTGATAATTATTGTTAAGTATTTTTTTTAATTTATTATAGAGAAAAAAAATGTACGAATAATAAACTTAAGGATAAAAACATTTCTTGTACTGAAATTATTGAATGGATCGAACAATGAAATTGTTTACGAAAAACTGCTAATTAAGTCCTAATTATCTTATCTACTTGAAGAACATTTCTACCTTCCAATTATCTTTTCTTTGTATTTGGAGGATAAAAGCTATAAAAGTAGGAAAAGTGCAACCTCCACAGTTTTCATTTTACCTTTTCGATGGAATAAGAAAAAGTTTTTTCCTGAAAAGTTTGGTATTCATGGCTGGAATGTAAGGAATAATAAGTAATATATAAATAAAACCACTAATGTATTTAGAGGTTTAAATACAACCTTGGCGACCCTCAACCGTTATTTATTTTGCCAAAATAAAAAACGAGGTAGTATCATAATAAACATATTGTTAAAAGATTTGTTTTATTTTTAGGAACAAGATGCGAGAATAATCATAGGAAGCTTTTCAAAAGAACTCGCTCCGAAGATATTTTGCGAGGTAAATATAAAATTATTTTATTTAACTCTTTTCACACATTTTCAGAGGTATATCATTTGATACTTCCGAGTTTTGCAAAACATGAATAGTTGACACAATATCAACAATAAAAGATACACATAGGAAATTGTCTCTTTTGTAATGTCTGTATGTGTGTATGTGTGAGTGTGTGTGTGTGTGTGGTAATAATGTCTCTCCTGTTGTGCGAGAGACATCTAGGAAATTAACAAGCAAAATGCAATGCTACACTGGGAACTGTTTCATCATTCGACATTCGTCATTATTGTCATGTCATCATAATGTCATGTCCCATTCTGTTTCGTTACGTCTAACTCATCAGGGCACCGACAGAGCCTGAACTCTCTCTGACCTTCAATTAATCCCGAAGAATATAATGACCATGGCAAGTAAAACATATATCATTTGATACTACCGAGTTTTGCAAAACATGAATAGTTGACACAATATAATTGTCTAGAGACACCTAGGAAATGTAGCAAGCAAAATACAATGCTACATCTGGGAACTGTTCCATCATTCGACATTATTTAAACTATCAAAATGTATATGTTTTCTGCAAAGCAAAAAATAATAATTAAACTATCAAAATGTATATGTTTTCTTTAGTTAATCCAAAATTTTAAGATTTCACGAATTAACATATTATTTTTTCATTTAATATTCACTGTGAAAATATTCCCATTTATAATAAATTTATTCTGGTTGTATAAACCTTATTGTATAGCTAATTATATAAAAACATATAAACCCAAACTCTTTTATAATTTTCCTTTTAAATCTGACCTACATACTGCAAATTGGATTTTCACTAAAAAGTTCAACCCGGTGAAAAAACCTTTTAATTGCTACAATTAAAATCATTAAAAGGAATTTCGTAGGAAAACCCTACATGTTAAAAATTAAATTTAAAATAATGGAAATGTGAATAATAAATAGATACAATTATACAATAAATAAAATGCCCTATAATCATTCAATACATTAACAGTGCGTGGGTTTAGGTTTACAACACGAAGCTCTAATTTTTTTTTTAAAATGCTACAAAAAAAATCGGGCCCAGTGCTCCTCGGAACTTTTCCTTATGACATCAGATTCGCTACGCTAATCCTACCTATTTCGGACTCGCTCCGCTTGTCCTCAGATAGTAATTATATACGTTTCATTCCTAGTTGTCACCTATCCAGGATTAATTAACCACGCTCGATGGTGCTTCACTTTTATGATCTAAAAGTGAAAGTGCACTTTGAATAAATTTATATTTTTATGGAGAGACTCTTTTCTTTGTTCCTTTCATAAAAAATGGATATACTTGTTGTTTTGAAACTAAACTTGGTGTACGTATTTATTACGTAAAGTTATACACTTGTACTACATTTCAACTCAATTTGATTATTTTCTGATTTTTTTAAAGAAAAACGTACCTAAGTCATTTGATAACAATTAAACTATTGCTGATAATCAGATAAAACTTAAAACATACATTAGTCTTACACATGCGTGCTGAATATCTAACATTTTCCGCGTTTATAATTTTTCAAAATTTTTGCTTAGTCATTGTTATGAGATAATAATCAAAATAATCATCTAATCTAGCTGCTTTAACAGTCATGACGTATTATTGCGTGTTAATGACGTCATAAAAATATTTTCCAAATAGCGCAACTACACCTATAGTCTGATTTATGTACATCGTTTGAACTCTCTAGCATAAATACACTGCAGCTTAGATGAAAAGAGACACTCACACACACATTCACAAACTC
>JACMZG010000369.1:42557-60855 GCA_018340805.1 Microvelia longipes | reverse complement strand
TGATCAAAAGTGTAAGAACTGTTCTTCTCAGTTTAATCTCTGGGACATGGGCGATTCGCTCAAAATCGAGATTAAATTTATTTTTTAACATGGTAGACGCTTTAAGGCTTGCCTAGCTCTGCCGTAGTGGACCTTACATTGCATTACAGTTTGGTCTGCTTGTTTAAACAAAAAATCAATGGTGAATAAGTTAGGATAAACTAAAAATCACTTTTCTCCATTTAGGGTTAGGGTTACAGTTAGGTTAAGGTAACAGCTATGGTTAGGTAACAGCTAGGGTTAGGTTACAGTTTAGGGTTACAGCTAGGGTTAGGGTTACAGTTAGGGTTAGGTTACAGCTAGGGTTAGGGTTACAGCTAGGGTTAGGGTACAGCTAGGGTTAGGGTAAAGCTAGGGTTAGGGTAACAGCTAGGGTTAGGGTTACAGTTAGGGTTAGGGTTAAGGGGCTAGGGTTTCAAGTGAAAAAATAAGAATTTTCAATTTTTTAGCTACGTGTAACTTGAATTTGAATAATAAAAGGTCAACGAGCATTGTATTTGTAAGCCACGCTTATTGGAGAGCCTAAATCAATTTGAAATTCGAAAAAAGAATAAAAATTCGGGTAGAAAATCAACAATAAAGGTGGCAACCTAAAAATCAATAAATCGAAAGTTCTGATTGAAATATGTGAAATCTTTTGTCGTAATCAACTTATTTACGTTATGCTTAGTGCATTCATGTAAAAAAATTCATGAAAAAATCGATAGATTTTCTAAAAAATGAAAGTGCAAATTTTTAAAAAAATCGATTTTTTATTGGAAAAAAAATGACATTTTATTTTCGAGTGAAATCTATATCAAAGTTCATGAAATTCAATGAGGATTCTAATGGTGGTACATGTCATGCGTGGAGATAGTATATTTTTGGACCGATCGATAAATCAATAATTTCGAAAAATTGTTAAATTGATGATTTTATTGGAAATTTAGGGAAATATAATGATGAAAAGCTATGCCGATAATGTTTCGACGTAAAAGCTGTCATTTATCATAAAAATCGTCTTAGTTAAAGTATCGCTTCTAGCTTTCTAGCTATGATCAAAAGTGTAAGAACTGTTCTTCTCAGTTTAATCTCTGGGACATGGGCGATTCGCTCAAAATCGAGATTAAATTTATTTTTTAACATGGTAGACGCTTTAAGGCTTGCCTAGCTCTGCCGTAGTGGACCTTACATTGCATTACAGTTTGGTCTGCTTGTTTAAACAAAAAATCAATGGTGAATAAGTTAGGATAAACACTAAAAAATCACTTTTCTCCATTTAGGGTTAGGGTTACAGTTAGGGTTAAGGTAACAGCTATGGTTAGGGTAACAGCTAGGGTTAGGGTTACAGTTAGGGTTAGGGTTACAGCTAGGGTTAGGGTTACAGTTAGGGTTAGGGTTACAGCTAGGTTAGGGTTACAGCTAGGGTTAGGGTACAGCTAGGTTAGGGTTAAAGCTAGGGTTAGGGTAACAGCTAGGGTTAGGGTTACAGTTAGGGTTAGGGTTAAGGGGCTAGGGTTTCAAGTGAAAAAATAAGAATTTTCAATTTTTTAGCTACGTGTAACTTGAATTTGAATAATAAAAGGTCAACAAGCATTGTATTTGTAAGCCACGCTTATTGGAGAGCCTAAATCAATTTGAAATTCGAAAAAAGAATAAAAATTCGGGTAGAAAATCAACAATAAAGGTGGCAACCTAAAAATCAATAAATCGAAAGTTCTGATTGAAATATGTGAAATCTTTTGTCGTAATCAACTTATTTACGTTATGCTTAGTGCATTCATGTAAAAAAATTCATGAAAAAATCGATAGATTTTCTAAAAAATGAAAGTGCAAATTTTTAAAAAAATCGATTTTTATTGGAAAAAAATGACATTTTATTTTCGAGTGAAATCTATATCAAAGTTCATGAAATTCAATGAGGATTCTAATGGTGGTACATGTCATGCGTGGAGATAGTATATTTTTGGACCGATCGATAAATCAATAATTTCGAAAAATTGTTAAATTGATGATTTTATTGGAAATTTAGGGAAATATAATGATGAAAAGCTATGCCGATAATGTTTCGACGTAAAAGCTGTCATTTATCATAAAAATCGTCTTAGTTAAAGTATCGCTTCTAGCTTTCTAGCTATGATCAAAAGTGTAAGAACTGTTCTTCTCAGTTTAATCTCTGGGACATGGGCGATTCGCTCAAAATCGAGATTAAATTTATTTTTTTAACATGGTAGACGCTTTAAGGCTTGCCTAGCTCTGCCGTAGTGGACCTTACATTGCATTACAGTTTGGTCTGCTTGTTTAAACAAAAAATCAATGGTGAATAAGTTAGGATAAACACTAAAAAATCACTTTTCTCCATTTAGGGTTAGGGTTACAGTTAGGGTTAAGGTAACAGCTATGGTTAGGGTAACAGCTAGGGTTAGGGTTACAGTTAGGGTTAGGGTTACAGCTAGGGTTAGGGTTACAGTTAGGTTAGGGTTACAGCTAGGGTTAGGGTTACAGCTAGGGTTAGGTAGCTAGGGTTAAAGCTAGGGTTAGGGTAACAGCTAGGGTTAGGGTTACAGTTAGGGTTAGGGTTAAGGGGCTAGGGTTTCAAGTGAAAAAATAAGAATTTTCAATTTTTTAGCTACGTGTAACTTGAATTTGAATAATAAAAGGTCAACGAGCATTGTATTTGTAAGCCACGCTTATTGGAGAGCCTAAATCAATTTGAAATTCGAAAAAAGAATAAAAATTCGGGTAGAAAATCAACAATAAAGGTGGCAACCTAAAAAATCAATAAATCGAAAGTTCTGATTGAAATATGTGAAATCTTTTGTCGTAATCAACTTATTTACGTTATGCTTAGTGCATTCATGTAAAAAAATTCATGAAAAAATCGATAGATTTTCTAAAAAATGAAAGTGCAAATTTTTTAAAAAAATCGATTTTTTATTGGAAAAAAAATGACATTTTATTTTCGAGTGAAATCTATATCAAAGTTCATGAAATTCAATGAGGATTCTAATGGTGGTACATGTCATGCGTGGAGATAGTATATTTTTGGACCGATCGATAAATCAATAATTTCGAAAAATTGTTAAATTGATGATTTTATTGGAAATTTAGGGAAATATAATGATGAAAAGCTATGCCGATAATGTTTCGACGTAAAAGCTGTCATTTATCATAAAAATCGTCTTAGTTAAAGTATCGCTTCTAGCTTTCTAGCTATGATCAAAAGTGTAAGAACTGTTCTTCTCAGTTTAATCTCTGGGACATGGGCGATTCGCTCAAAATCGAGATTAAATTTATTTTTTTAACATGGTAGACGCTTTAAGGCTTGCCTAGCTCTGCCGTAGTGGACCTTACATTGCATTACAGTTTGGTCTGCTTGTTTAAACAAAAAATCAATGGTGAATAAGTTAGGATAAACACTAAAAAATCACTTTTCTCCATTTAGGGTTAGGGTTACAGTTAGGGTTAAGGTAACAGCTATGGTTAGGGTAACAGCTAGGGTTAGGGTTACAGTTAGGGTTAGGGTTACAGCTAGGGTTAGGGTTACAGTTAGGGTTTAGGGTAGGGTACAGCTAGGGTTAGGGTACAGCTAGGGTTAGGCTAGGGTTAGGGTAACAGCTAGGGTTAGGGTTACAGTTAGGGTTAGGGTTAAGGGGCTAGGGTTTCAAGTGAAAAAATAAGAATTTTCAATTTTTTAGCTACGTGTAACTTGAATTTGAATAATAAAAGGTCAACGAGCATTGTATTTGTAAGCCACGCTTATTGGAGAGCCTAAATCAATTTGAAATTCGAAAAAAGAATAAAAATTCGGGTAGAAAATCAACAATAAAGGTGGCAACCTAAAAAAATAAATCGAAAGTTCTGATTGAAATATGTGAAATCTTTTGTCGTAATCAACTTATTTACGTTATGCTTAGTGCATTCATGTAAAAAAATTCATGAAAAAATCGATAGATTTTCTAAAAAATGAAAGTGCAAATTTTTAAAAAAATCGATTTTTTATTGGAAAAAAAATGACATTTTATTTTCGAGTGAAATCTATATCAAAGTTCATGAAATTCAATGAGGATTCTAATGGTGGTACATGTCATGCGTGGAGATAGTATATTTTTGGACCGATCGATAAATCAATAATTTCGAAAAATTGTTAAATTGATGATTTTATTGGAAATTTAGGGAAATATAATGATGAAAAGCTATGCCGATAATGTTTCGACGTAAAAGCTGTCATTTATCATAAAAATCGTCTTAGTTAAAGTATCGCTTCTAGCTTTCTAGCTATGATCAAAAGTGTAAGAACTGTTCTTCTCAGTTTAATCTCTGGGACATGGGCGATTCGCTCAAAATCGAGATTAAATTTATTTTTTTAACATGGTAGACGCTTTAAGGCTTGCCTAGCTCTGCCGTAGTGGACCTTACATTGCATTACAGTTTGGTCTGCTTGTTTAAACAAAAAATCAATGGTGAATAAGTTAGGATAAACACTAAAAAATCACTTTTCTCCATTTAGGGTTAGGGTTACAGTTAGGGTTAAGGTAACAGCTATGGTTAGGGTAACAGCTAGGGTTAGGGTTACAGTTAGGGTTAGGGTTACAGCTAGGGTTAGGGTTACAGTTAGGGTTAGGGTTAGGGTTAGGGTTACAGCTAGGGTTAGGGTAACAGCTAGGGTTAGGGTAAAGCTAGGTTAGGTAACAGCTAGGGTTAGGGTACAGTTAGGGTTAGGGTTAAGGGGCTAGGGTTTCAAGTGAAAAAATAAGAATTTTCAATTTTTTAGCTACGTGTAACTTGAATTTGAATAATAAAAGGTCAACGAGCATTGTATTTGTAAGCCACGCTTATTGGAGAGCCTAAATCAATTTGAAATTCGAAAAAAGAATAAAAATTCGGGTAGAAAATCAACAATAAAGGTGGCAACCTAAAAATCAATAAATCGAAAGTTTCTGATTGAAATATGTGAAATCTTTTGTCGTAATCAACTTATTTACGTTATGCTTAGTGCATTCATGTAAAAAAATTCATGAAAAAATCGATAGATTTTCTAAAAAATGAAAGTGCAAATTTTTAAAAAATCGATTTTTTATTGGAAAAAAAAATGACATTTTATTTTCGAGTGAAATCTATATCAAAGTTCATGAAATTCAATGAGGATTCTAATGGTGGTACATGTCATGCGTGGAGATAGTATATTTTTGGACCGATCGATAAATCAATAATTTCGAAAAATTGTTAAATTGATGATTTTATTGGAAATTTAGGGAAATATAATGATGAAAAGCTATGCCGATAATGTTTCGACGTAAAAGCTGTCATTTATCATAAAAATCGTCTTAGTTAAAGTATCGCTTCTAGCTTTCTAGCTATGATCAAAAGTGTAAGAACTGTTCTTCTCAGTTTAATCTCTGGGACATGGGCGATTCGCTCAAAATCGAGATTAAATTTATTTTTTTAACATGGTAGACGCTTTAAGGCTTGCCTAGCTCTGCCGTAGTGGACCTTACATTGCATTACAGTTTGGTCTGCTTGTTTAAACAAAAAATCAATGGTGAATAAGTTAGGATAAACACTAAAAAATCACTTTTCTCCATTTAGGGTTAGGGTTACAGTTAGGGTTAAGGTAACAGCTATGGTTAGGGTAACAGCTAGGGTTAGGGTTACAGTTAGGGTTAGGGTTACAGCTAGGTTAGGGTTACAGTTAGGGTTAGGGTTACAGCTAGGGTTAGGGTTACAGCTAGGGTTAGGGTAACAGCTAGGGTTAGGGTAAAGCTAGGGTTAGGGTAACAGCTAGGGTTAGGGTTACAGTTAGGGTTAGGGTTAAGGGGCTAGGGTTTCAAGTGAAAAAATAAGAATTTTCAATTTTTTAGCTACGTGTAACTTGAATTTGAATAATAAAAGGTCAACGAGCATTGTATTTGTAAGCCACGCTTATTGGGAGCCTAAATCAATTTGAAATTCGAAAAAAGAATAAAAATTCGGGTAGAAAATCAACAATAAAGGTGGCAACCTAAAAATCAATAAATCGAAAGTTCTGATTGAAATATGTGAAATCTTTTGTCGTAATCAACTTATTTACGTTATGCTTAGTGCATTCATGTAAAAAAATTCATGAAAAAATCGATAGATTTTCTAAAAAATGAAAGTGCAAATTTTTAAAAAAATCGATTTTTTATTGGAAAAAAAATGACATTTTATTTTCGAGTGAAATCTATATCAAAGTTCATGAAATTCAATGAGGATTCTAATGGTGGTACATGTCATGCGTGGAGATAGTATATTTTTGGACCGATCGATAAATCAATAATTTCGAAAAATTGTTAAATTGATGATTTTTATTGGAAATTTAGGGAAATATAATGATGAAAAGCTATGCCGATAATGTTTCGACGTAAAAGCTGTCATTTATCATAAAAATCGTCTTAGTTAAAGTATCGCTTCTAGCTTTCTAGCTATGATCAAAAGTGTAAGAACTGTTCTTCTCAGTTTAATCTCTGGGACATGGGCGATTCGCTCAAAATCGAGATTAAATTTATTTTTTTAACATGGTAGACGCTTTAAGGCTTGCCTAGCTCTGCCGTAGTGGACCTTACATTGCATTACAGTTTGGTCTGCTGTTTAAACAAAAAATCAATGGTGAATAAGTTAGGATAAACACTAAAAAATCACTTTTCTCCATTTAGGGTTAGGGTTACAGTTAGGGTTAAGGTAACAGCTATGGTTAGGGTAACAGCTAGGGTTAGGGTTACACAGCTAGGTTAGGGTTACAGTTAGGGTTAGGGTTACAGCTAGGGTTAGGGTTACAGCTAGGGTAGGTACAGCTAGGTTAGGGTAAAGCTAGGGTTAGGGTAACAGCTAGGGTTAGGGTTACAGTTAGGGTTAGGGTTAAGGGGCTAGGGTTTCAAGTGAAAAAATAAGAATTTTCAATTTTTTAGCTACGTGTAACTTGAATTTGAATAATAAAAGGTCAACGAGCATTGTATTTGTAAGCCACGCTTATTGGAGAGCCTAAATCAATTTGAAATTCGAAAAAAGAATAAAAATTCGGGTAGAAAATCAACAATAAAGGTGGCAACCTAAAAATCAATAAATCGAAAGTTCTGATTGAAATATGTGAAATCTTTTGTCGTAATCAACTTATTTACGTTATGCTTAGTGCATTCATGTAAAAAAATTCATGAAAAAATCGATAGATTTTCTAAAAAATGAAAGTGCAAATTTTTAAAAAAATCGATTTTTTATTGGAAAAAAAATGACATTTTATTTTCGAGTGAAATCTATATCAAAGTTCATGAAATTCAATGAGGATTCTAATGGTGGTACATGTCATGCGTGGAGATAGTATATTTTTGGACCGATCGATAAATCAATAATTTCGAAAAATTGTTAAATTGATGATTTTATTGGAAATTTAGGGAAAATAATGATGAAAAGCTATGCCGATAATGTTTCGACGTAAAAGCTGTCATTTATCATAAAAATCGTCTTAGTTAAAGTATCGCTTCTAGCTTTCTAGCTATGATCAAAAGTGTAAGAACTGTTCTTCTCAGTTTAATCTCTGGGACATGGGCGATTCGCTCAAAATCGAGATTAAATTTATTTTTTTAACATGGTAGACGCTTTAAGGCTTGCCTAGCTCTGCCGTAGTGGACCTTACATTGCATTACAGTTTGGTCTGCTTGTTTAAACAAAAAATCAATGGTGAATAAGTTAGGATAAACACTAAAAAATCACTTTTCTCCATTTAGGGTTAGGGTTACAGTTAGGGTTAAGGTAACAGCTATGGTTAGGGTAACAGCTAGGGTTAGGGTTACAGTTAGGGTTAGGGTTACAGCTAGGGTTAGGGTTACAGGGTTAGGGTTACAGCTAGGGTTAGGGTTACAGCTAGGGTTAGGGTAACAGCTAGGGTTAGGGTAAAGCTAGGGTTAGGGTAACAGCTAGGGTTAGGGTTACAGTTAGGGTTAGGGTTAAGGGGCTAGGGTTTCAAGTGAAAAAATAAGAATTTTCAATTTTTTAGCTACGTGTAACTTGAATTTGAATAATAAAAGGTCAACGAGCATTGTATTTGTAAGCCACGCTTATTGGAGAGCCTAAATCAATTTGAAATTCGAAAAAAAGAATAAAAATTCGGGTAGAAAATCAACAATAAAGGTGGCAACCTAAAAAATCAATAAATCGAAAGTTCTGATTGAAATATGTGAAATCTTTTGTCGTAATCAACTTATTTACGTTATGCTTAGTGCATTCATGTAAAAAAATTCATGAAAAAATCGATAGATTTTCTAAAAAATGAAAGTGCAAATTTTTAAAAAAATCGATTTTTTATTGGAAAAAAAATGACATTTTATTTTCGAGTGAAATCTATATCAAAGTTCATGAAATTCAATGAGGATTCTAATGGTGGTACATGTCATGCGTGGAGATAGTATATTTTTGGACCGATCGATAAATCAATAATTTCGAAAAATTGTTAAATTGATGATTTTATTGGAAATTTAGGGAAATATAATGATGAAAAGCTATGCCGATAATGTTTCGACGTAAAAGCTGTCATTTATCATAAAAATCGTCTTAGTTAAAGTATCGCTTCTAGCTTTCTAGCTATGATCAAAAGTGTAAGAACTGTTCTTCTCAGTTTAATCTCTGGGACATGGGCGATTCGCTCAAAATCGAGATTAAATTTATTTTTTTAACATGGTAGACGCTTTAAGGCTTGCCTAGCTCTGCCGTAGTGGACCTTACATTGCATTACAGTTTGGTCTGCTTGTTTAAACAAAAAATCAATGGTGAATAAGTTAGGATAAACACTAAAAAATCACTTTTCTCCATTTAGGGTTAGGGTTACAGTTAGGGTTAAGGTAACAGCTATGGTTAGGGTAACAGCTAGGGTTAGGGTTACAGTTAGGGTTAGGGTTACAGCTAGGGTTAGGGTTACAGTTAGGGTTAGGGTTACAGCTAGGTTAGGGTTACAGCTAGGGTTACAGCTAGGTTAGGGTAAAGCTAGGGTTAGGGTAACAGCTAGGGTTAGGGTTACAGTTAGGGTTAGGGTTAAGGGGCTAGGGTTTCAAGTGAAAAAATAAGAATTTTCAATTTTTTAGCTACGTGTAACTTGAATTTGAATAATAAAAGGTCAACGAGCATTGTATTTGTAAGCCACGCTTATTGGAGAGCCTAAATCAATTTGAAATTCGAAAAAAGAATAAAAATTCGGGTAGAAAATCAACAATAAAGGTGGCAACCTAAAAAATCAATAAATCGAAAGTTCTGATTGAAAATTGTGAAATCTTTTGTCGTAATCAACTTATTTACGTTATGCTTAGTGCATTCATGTAAAAAAATTCATGAAAAAATCGATAGATTTTCTAAAAAATGAAAGTGCAAATTTTTAAAAAAATCGATTTTTTATTGGAAAAAAAATGACATTTTATTTTCGAGTGAAATCTATATCAAAGTTCATGAAATTCAATGAGGATTCTAATGGTGGTACATGTCATGCGTGGAGATAGTATATTTTTGGACCGATCGATAAATCAATAATTTCGAAAAATTGTTAAATTGATGATTTTATTGGAAATTTAGGGAAATATAATGATGAAAAGCTATGCCGATAATGTTTCGACGTAAAAGCTGTCATTTATCATAAAAATCGTCTTAGTTAAAGTATCGCTTCTAGCTTTCTAGCTATGATCAAAAGTGTAAGAACTGTTCTTCTCAGTTTAATCTCTGGGACATGGGCGATTCGCTCAAAATCGAGATTAAATTTATTTTTTAACATGGTAGACGCTTTAAGGCTTGCCTAGCTCTGCCGTAGTGGACCTTACATTGCATTACAGTTTGGTCTGCTTGTTTAACAAAAAATCAATGGTGAATAAGTTAGGATAAACACTAAAAAATCACTTTTCTCCATTTAGGGTTAGGGTTACAGTTAGGGTTAAGGTAACAGCTATGGTTAGGGTAACAGCTAGGGTTAGGTTACAGTTAGGGTTAGGGTTACAGCTAGGGTTAGGGTTACAGTTAGGGTTAGGGTTACAGCTAGGGTTAGGGTTACAGCTAGGGTTAGGGTAACAGCTAGGGTTAGGGTAAAGCTAGGGTTAGGGTAACAGCTAGGGTTAGGGTTACAGTTAGGGTTAGGGTTAAGGGGCTAGGGTTTCAAGTGAAAAAATAAGAATTTTCAATTTTTTAGCTACGTGTAACTTGAATTTGAATATAAAAGGTCAACGAGCATTGTATTTGTAAGCCACGCTTATTGGAGAGCCTAAATCAATTTGAAATTCGAAAAAAGAATAAAAATTCGGGTAGAAAATCAACAATAAAGGTGGCAACCTAAAAATCAATAAATCGAAAGTTCTGATTGAAATATGTGAAATCTTTTGTCGTAATCAACTTATTTACGTTATGCTTAGTGCATTCATGTAAAAAAATTCATGAAAAAATCGATAGATTTTCTAAAAAATGAAAGTGCAAATTTTTAAAAAAATCGATTTTTTATTGGAAAAAAAATGACATTTTATTTTCGAGTGAAATCTATATCAAAGTTCATGAAATTCAATGAGGATTCTAATGGTGGTACATGTCATGCGTGGAGATAGTATATTTTTGGACCGATCGATAAATCAATAATTTCGAAAAATTGTTAAATTGATGATTTTATTGGAAATTTAGGGAAATATAATGATGAAAAGCTATGCCGATAATGTTTCGACGTAAAAGCTGTCATTTATCATAAAAATCGTCTTAGTTAAAGTATCGCTTCTAGCTTTCTAGCTATGATCAAAGTGTAAGAACTGTTCTTCTCAGTTTAATCTCTGGGACATGGGCGATTCGCTCAAAATCGAGATTAAATTTATTTTTTTAACATGGTAGACGCTTTAAGGCTTGCCTAGCTCTGCCGTAGTGGACCTTACATTGCATTACAGTTTGGTCTGCTTGTTTAAACAAAAAATCAATGGTGAATAAGTTAGGATAAACACTAAAAAATCACTTTTCTCCATTTAGGGTTAGGGTTACAGTTAGGGTTAAGGTAACAGCTATGGTTAGGGTAACAGCTAGGTTACAGTTAGGGTTAGGGTTACAGCTAGGGTTAGGGTTACAGTTAGGGTTAGGGTTACAGCTAGGGTTAGGGTTACAGCTAGGGTTAGGGTAACAGCTAGGGTTAGGGTAAGCTAGGTTAGGGTAACAGCTAGGGTTAGGGTTACAGTTAGGGTTAGGGTTAAGGGGCTAGGGTTTCAAGTGAAAAAATAAGAATTTTCAATTTTTTAGCTACGTGTAACTTGAATTTGAATAATAAAAGGTCAACGAGCATTGTATTTGTAAGCCACGCTTATTGGAGAGCCTAAATCAATTTGAAATTCGAAAAAAGAATAAAAATTCGGGTAGAAAATCAACAATAAAGGTGGCAACCTAAAAATCAATAAATCGAAAGTTCTGATTGAAATATGTGAAATCTTTTGTCGTAATCAACTTATTTACGTTATGCTTAGTGCATTCATGTAAAAAAATTCATGAAAAAATCGATAGATTTTCTAAAAAATGAAAGTGCAAATTTTTAAAAAAATCGATTTTTTATTGGAAAAAAAATGACATTTTATTTTCGAGTGAAATCTATATCAAAGTTCATGAAATTCAATGAGGATTCTAATGGTGGTACATGTCATGCGTGGAGATAGTATATTTTTGGACCGATCGATAAATCAATAATTTCGAAAAATTGTTAAATTGATGATTTATTGGAAATTTAGGGAATATAATGATGAAAAGCTATGCCGATAATGTTTCGACGTAAAAGCTGTCATTTATCATAAAAATCGTCTTAGTTAAAGTATCGCTTCTAGCTTTCTAGCTATGATCAAAAGTGTAAGAACTGTTCTTCTCAGTTTAATCTCTGGGACATGGGCGATTCGCTCAAAATCGAGATTAAATTTATTTTTTTAACATGGTAGACGCTTTAAGGCTTGCCTAGCTCTGCCGTAGTGGACCTTACATTGCATTACAGTTTGGTCTGCTTGTTTAAACAAAAAATCAATGGTGAATAAGTTAGGATAAACACTAAAAAATCACTTTTCTCCATTTAGGGTTAGGGTTACAGTTAGGGTTAAGGTAACAGCTATGGTTAGGGTAACAGCTAGGGTTAGGGTTACAGTTAGGGTTAGGGTTACAGCTAGGGTTAGGGTTACAGTTAGGGTTAGGGTTACAGCTAGGGTTAGGGTTACAGCTAGGGTTAGGGTAAAGCTAGGTTAGGGTAACAGCTAGGGTTAGGGTTACAGTTAGGGTTAGGGTTAAGGGGCTAGGGTTTCAAGTGAAAAAATAAGAATTTTCAATTTTTTAGCTACGTGTAACTTGAATTTGAATAATAAAAGGTCAACGAGCATTGTATTTGTAAGCCACGCTTATTGGAGAGCCTAAATCAATTTGAAATTCGAAAAAAGAATAAAAATTCGGGTAGAAAATCAACAATAAAGGTGGCAACCTAAAAATCAATAAATCGAAAGTTCTGATTTGAATATGTGAAATCTTTTGTCGTAATCAACTTATTTACGTTATGCTTAGTGCATTCATGTAAAAAAATTCATGAAAAAATCGATAGATTTTCTAAAAAATGAAAGTGCAAATTTTTAAAAAAATCGATTTTTTATTGGAAAAAAAATGACATTTTATTTTCGAGTGAAATCTATATCAAAGTTCATGAAATTCAATGAGGATTCTAATGGTGGTACATGTCATGCGTGGAGATAGTATATTTTTGGACCGATCGATAAATCAATAATTTCGAAAAATTGTTAAATTGATGATTTTATTGGAAATTTAGGGAAATATAATGATGAAAAGCTATGCCGATAATGTTTCGACGTAAAAGCTGTCATTTATCATAAAAATCGTCTTAGTTAAAGTATCGCTTCTAGCTTTCTAGCTATGATCAAAAGTGTAAGAACTGTTCTTCTCAGTTTAATCTCTGGGACATGGGCGATTCGCTCAAAATCGAGATTAAATTTATTTTTTTAACATGGTAGACGCTTTAAGGCTTGCCTAGCTCTGCCGTAGTGGACCTTACATTGCATTACAGTTTGGTCTGCTTGTTTAAACAAAAAATCAATGGTGAATAAGTTAGGATAAACACTAAAAAATCACTTTTCTCCATTTAGGGTTAGGGTTACAGTTAGGGTTAAGGTAACAGCTATGGTTAGGGTAACAGCTAGGGTTAGGGTTACAGTTAGGGTTAGGGTTACAGCTAGGGTTAGGGTTACAGTTAGGGTTAGGGTTACAGCTAGGGTTAGGGTTACAGCTAGGGTTAGGGTAACAGCTAGGGTTAGGGTAAGCTAGGGTTAGGGTAACAGCTAGGGTTAGGGTTACAGTTAGGGTTAGGGTTAAGGGGCTAGGGTTTCAAGTGAAAAAATAAGAATTTTCAATTTTTTAGCTACGTGTAACTTGAATTTGAATAATAAAAGGTCAACGAGCATTGTATTTGTAAGCCACGCTTATTGGAGAGCCTAAATCAATTTGAAATTCGAAAAAAAGAATAAAAATTCGGGTAGAAAATCAACAATAAAGGTGGCAACCTAAAAATCAATAAATCGAAAGTTCTGATTGAAATATGTGAAATCTTTTGTCGTAATCAACTTATTTACGTTATGCTTAGTGCATTCATGTAAAAAAATTCATGAAAAAATCGATAGATTTTCTAAAAAATGAAAGTGCAAATTTTTAAAAAAATCGATTTTTTATTGGAAAAAAAATGACATTTTATTTTCGAGTGAAATCTATATCAAAGTTCATGAAATTCAATGAGGATTCTAATGGTGGTACATGTCATGCGTGGAGATAGTATATTTTTGGACCGATCGATAAATCAATAATTTCGAAAAATTGTTAAATTGATGATTTTATTGGAAATTTAGGGAAATATAATGATGAAAAGCTATGCCGATAATGTTTCGACGTAAAAGCTGTCATTTATCATAAAAATCGTCTTAGTTAAAGTATCGCTTCTAGCTTTCTAGCTATGATCAAAAGTGTAAGAACTGTTCTTCTCAGTTTAATCTCTGGGACATGGGCGATTCGCTCAAAATCGAGATTAAATTTATTTTTTTAACATGGTAGACGCTTTAAGGCTTGCCTAGCTCTGCCGTAGTGGACCTTACATTGCATTACAGTTTGGTCTGCTTGTTTAAACAAAAAATCAATGGTGAATAAGTTAGGATAAACACTAAAAAATCACTTTTCTCCATTTAGGGTTAGGGTTACAGTTAGGGTTAAGGTAACAGCTATGGTTAGGGTAACAGCTAGGGTTAGGGTTACAGTTAGGGTTAGGGTTACAGCTAGGTTAGGTTACAGTTAGGGTTAGGGTTACAGCTAGGGTTAGGGTTACAGCTAGGGTTAGGGTAACAGCTAGGGTTAGGGTAAAGCTAGGGTTAGGGTAACAGCTAGGGTTAGGGTTACAGTTAGGTTAGGGTTAAGGGGCTAGGGTTTCAAGTGAAAAAATAAGAATTTTCAATTTTTTAGCTACGTGTAACTTGAATTTGAATAATAAAAGGTCAACGAGCATTGTATTTGTAAGCCACGCTTATTGGAGAGCCTAAATCAATTTGAAATTCGAAAAAAGAATAAAAATTCGGGTAGAAAATCAACAATAAAGGTGGCAACCTAAAAATCAATAAATCGAAAGTTCTGATTGAAATATGTGAAATCTTTTGTCGTAATCAACTTATTTACGTTATGCTTAGTGCATTCATGTAAAAAAATTCATGAAAAAATCGATAGATTTTCTAAAAAATGAAAGTGCAAATTTTTAAAAAAATCGATTTTTTATTGGAAAAAAAAATGACATTTTATTTTCGAGTGAAATCTATATCAAAGTTCATGAAATTCAATGAGGATTCTAATGGTGGTACATGTCATGCGTGGAGATAGTATATTTTTGGACCGATCGATAAATCAATAATTTCGAAAAATTGTTAAATTGATGATTTTATTGGAAATTTAGGGAAATATAATGATGAAAAGCTATGCCGATAATGTTTCGACGTAAAAGCTGTCATTTATCATAAAAATCGTCTTAGTTAAAGTATCGCTTCTAGCTTTCTAGCTATGATCAAAAGTGTAAGAACTGTTCTTCTCAGTTTAATCTCTGGGACATGGGCGATTCGCTCAAAATCGAGATTAAATTTATTTTTTAACATGGTAGACGCTTTAAGGCTTGCCTAGCTCTGCCGTAGTGGACCTTACATTGCATTACAGTTTGGTCTGCTTGTTTAAACAAAAAATCAATGGTGAATAAGTTAGGATAAACACTAAAAAATCACTTTTCTCCATTTAGGGTTAGGGTTACAGTTAGGGTTAAGGTAACAGCTATGGTTAGGGTAACAGCTAGGGTTAGGGTTACAGTTAGGGTTAGGGTTACAGCTAGGGTTAGGGTTACAGTTAGGGTTAGGGTTACAGCTAGGGTTAGGGTTACAGTAGGGTTAGGGTAAGCTAGGGTTAGGGTAAAGCTAGGGTTAGGGTAACAGCTAGGTTAGGGTTACAGTTAGGGTAGGGTTAAGGGGCTAGGGTTTCAAGTGAAAAAATAAGAATTTTCAATTTTTTAGCTACGTGTAACTTGAATTTGAATAATAAAAGGTCAACGAGCATTGTATTTGTAAGCCACGCTTATTGGAGAGCCTAAATCAATTTGAAATTCGAAAAAAGAATAAAAATTCGGGTAGAAAATCAACAATAAAGGTGGCAACCTAAAAATCAATAAATCGAAAGTTCTGATTGAAATATGTGAAATCTTTTGTCGTAATCAACTTATTTACGTTATGCTTAGTGCATTCATGTAAAAAAATTCATGAAAAAATCGATAGATTTTCTAAAAAATGAAAGTGCAAATTTTTAAAAAATCGATTTTTTATTGGAAAAAAAATGACATTTTATTTTCGAGTGAAATCTATATCAAAGTTCATGAAATTCAATGAGGATTCTAATGGTGGTACATGTCATGCGTGGAGATAGTATATTTTTGGACCGATCGATAAATCAATAATTTCGAAAAATTGTTAAATTGATGATTTTATTGGAAATTTAGGGAAATATAATGATGAAAAGCTATGCCGATAATGTTTCGACGTAAAAGCTGTCATTATCATAAAAATCGTCTTAGTTAAAGTATCGCTTCTAGCTTTCTAGCTATGATCAAAAGTGTAAGAACTGTTCTTCTCAGTTTAATCTCTGGGACATGGGCGATTCGCTCAAAATCGAGATTAAATTTATTTTTTTAACATGGTAGACGCTTTAAGGCTTGCCTAGCTCTGCCGTAGTGGACCTTACATTGCATTACAGTTTGGTCTGCTTGTTTAAACAAAAAATCAATGGTGAATAAGTTAGGAATAAACACTAAAAAATCACTTTTCTCCATTTAGGGTTAGGGTTACAGTTAGGGTTAAGGTAACAGCTATGGTTAGGTAACAGCTAGGGTTAGGGTTACAGTTAGGGTAGGGTTACAGCTAGGGTTAGGTTACAGTTAGGGTTAGGGTTACAGCTAGGGTTAGGGTTACAGCTAGGTTAGGGTAACAGCTAGGGTTAGGGTAAAGCTAGGGTTAGGGTAACAGCTAGGGTTACAGTTAGGGTTAGGGTTAAGGGGCTAGGGTTTCAAGTGAAAAATAAGAATTTTCAATTTTTTAGCTACGTGTAACTTGAATTTGAAATAATAAAAGGTCAACAAGCATTGTTTTGTAAGCCACGCTTATTGGAGAGCCTAAATCAATTTGAAATTCGAAAAAAAAAAGAAAAATTCGCGGTAGAAAATCAACAATAAAGGTGGCAACCTAAAAATCAATAAATCGAAAGTTCTGATTGAAATATGTGAAATCTTTTGTCGTAATCAACTTTATTTACGTTATGCTTAGTGCATTCATGTAAAAAATTCATGAAAAAATCGATAGATTTTCTAAAAAATGAAAGTGCAAATTTTTTAAAAAAAATCGATTTTTTATTTGGAAAAAAAATGACATTTTATTTTCGAGTGAAAATCTATATCAAAGTTCATGAAATTCAATGAGGTTCTAATTGGTGTACATGTCATGCGTGGAGATAGTATATTTTTGGACCGATCGATAAAAATAATTTCGAAATTGTTAAATTGATGATTTTATTGGAAATTTAGGGAAATATAATGATGAAAAGCTATGCCGATAATGTTTCGACGTAAAAGCTGTCATTTATCATAAAATCGTCTTAGTTAAAGTATCGCTTCTAGCTTTCTAGCTATGATCAAAAGTGTAAGAACTGTTCTTCTCAGTTTAATCTCTGGGACATGGGCGATTCGCTCAAAATCGAGATTAAATTTATTTTTTTAACATGGTAGACGCTTTAAGGCTTGCTAGCTCTGCCGTAGTGACCTTACATTGCATTACAGTTTGGTCTGCTTGTTTAAAACAAAAATCAATGGTGAATAAGTAGGATAAAACTAAAAAATCACTTCCTTTGGGTTAGCGGTTAGTTAGAGGTTAAGGTACAACAGCTATGGTTAGGAGGAGGGTAGCTTGGGTTAGGTTACAGTAGGAGTTAGGGTATACAGCTAGCAGGTAATAAGGAGTTACAGTTGGGTTAGGGTATACAGCTAGGGTTAGGGTTACAGCTGAGAGGATATAGAGGTAACAGCTAGAAGGTCATAAGGTAAAGCATAAGGGTATAGGGTACAGTAAGGGTTAGGAGTTACATAATACGAGGTTAGGATTAAGGAGGCTAGAGGTTTCAAGTGAAAAAAATAGAATTATTCAATTTTTTACTACGAATAGTAAAACTTGAAATAGAATAATAAAAAGGTCAACGAGCAAATGAATTATAGATAAGCCACGACAATATGAAAGAGCCTAAATCAATATTGATTAACGAAATACAAAGATACAAAATCTCGTAGGATACCAGAAAATACAACAATAGAAGTGGAATACAACCTCACAAAAACACATAAAATTACCAGAGTATGATCTGATTGAATATAGTGAAATACTATTGTCAGATATCAAAACTTATATATACGTATAAATGCATTAGATGCATTCAACATGATAAAAAAATATCATTAGAAAAAAAATCAGAAGAATTTTCTAAAAAATGAAAGTGAATATTATAAAAAAATCGATAATTATTATATATTGAGATAAAAAAATAGACATTTTAATTTTCGAAGATGAAAAATACTAATATCAAAAAGTATTACATAGAAATATCAATGAGGTATCTAATGGTGGTACATGTCACTGCGTGGAGATAGATATATATTTTGGACCGATCGAATAATCAATAAATTTACGAA
>JACMZG010000369.1:21803-41136 GCA_018340805.1 Microvelia longipes | reverse complement strand
GGACATGGGCGATTCGCTCAAAATCGAGATTAAATTTATTTTTTTAACATGGTAGACGCTTTAAGGCTTGCCTAGCTCTGCCGTAGTGGACCTTACATTGCATTACAGTTTGGTCTGCTTGTTTAAACAAAAAATCAATGGTGAATAAGTTAGGATAAACACTAAAAAAATCACTTTTCTCCATTTAGGGTTAGGGTTACAGTTAGGGTTAAGGTAACAGCTATGGTTAGGGTAACAGCTAGGGTTAGGGTTACAGTTAGGGTTAGGGTTACAGCTAGGGTTAGGGTTACAGTTAGGGTTAGGGTTACAGCTAGGGTTAGGGTTACAGCTAGGGTAGGGTGCTAGGGTTAGGGTTACAGCTAGGGTTAGGGTAACAGCTAGGGTTAGGGTTACAGTTAGGGTTAGGGTTAAGGGGCAAGGGTTTCAAGTGAAAAAATTAGAATTTTCAATTTTTTAGCTACGTGTAACTTGAATTTGAATAATAAAAGGTCAACAAGCATTGTATTTGTAAGCCACGCTTATTGGAGAGCCTAAATCAATTTGAAATTCGAAAAAAGAATAAAAATTCGGGTAGAAAATCAACAATAAAGGTGGCAACCTAAAAATCAATAAATCGAAAGTTCTGATTGAAATATTTGAAATCTTTTGTCGTAATCAACTTATTTACGTTATGCTTAGTGCATTCATGTAAAAAAATTCATGAAAAAATCGATAGATTTTCTAAAAAATGAAAGTGCAAATTTTTAAAAAAATCGATTTTTTATTGGAAAAAAAATGACATTTTATTTTCGAGTGAAATCTATATCAAAGTTCATGAAATTCAATGAGGATTCTAATGGTGGTACATGTCATGCGTGGAGATAGTATATTTTTGGACCGATCGATAAATCAATAATTTCGAAAAATTGTTAAATTGATGATTTTATTGGAAATTTAGGAAATATAATGATGAAAAGCTATGCCGATAATGTTTCGACGTAAAAGCTGTCATTTATCATAAAAATCGTCTTAGTTAAAGTATCGCTTCTAGCTTTCTAGCTATGATCAAAAGTGTAAGAACTGTTCTTCTCAGTTTAATCTCTGGGACATGGGCGATTCGCTCAAAATCGAGATTAAATTTTTTTTTTAACATGGTAGACGCTTTAAGGCTTGCCTAGCTCTGCCGTAGTGGACCTTACATTGCATTACAGTTTGGTCTGCTTGTTTAAACAAAAAATCAATGGTGAATAAGTTAGGATAAACACTAAAAAATCACTTTTCTCCATTTAGGGTTAGGGTTACAGTTAGGGTTAAGGTAACAGCTATGGTTAGGGTAACAGCTAGGGTTAGGGTTACAGTTAGGGTAGGGTTACAGCTAGGGTTAGGGTACAGTTAGGGTTAGGGTTACAGCTAGGGTTAGGGTTAGCTAGGGTAGCTAGGGTTAGGGAAGCTAGGGTTAGGGTAACAGCTAGGGTTAGGGTTACAGTTAGGGTTAGGGTTAAGGGCAAGGGTTTCAAGTGAAAAAATTAGAATTTTCAATTTTTTAGCTACGTGTAACTTGAATTTGAATAATAAAAGGTCAACGAGCATTGTATTTGTAAGCCACGCTTATTGGAGAGCCTAAATCAATTTGAAATTCGAAAAAGAATAAAAATTCGGGTAGAAAATCAACAATAAAGGTGGCAACCTAAAAATCAATAAATCGAAAGTTCTGATTGAAATATGTGAAATCTTTTGTCGTAATCAACTTATTTACGTTATGCTTAGTGCATTCATGTAAAAAAATTCATGAAAAAATCGATAGATTTTCTAAAAAATGAAAGTGCAAATTTTTAAAAAAATCGATTTTTTATTGGAAAAAAAATGACATTTTATTTTCGAGTGAAATCTATATCAAAGTTCATGAAATTCAATGAGGATTCTAATGGTGGTACATGTCATGCGTGGAGATAGTATATTTTTGGACCGATCGATAAATCAATAATTTCGAAAAATTGTTAAATTGATGATTTTATTGGAAATTTAGGGAAATATAATGATGAAAAGCTATGCCGATAATGTTTCGACGTAAAAGCTGTCATTTATCATAAAAATCGTCTTAGTTAAAGTATCGCTTCTAGCTTTCTAGCTATGATCAAAAGTGTAAGAACTGTTCTTCTCAGTTTAATCTCTGGGACATGGGCGATTCGCTCAAAATCGAGATTAAATTTATTTTTTTAACATGGTAGACGCTTTAAGGCTTGCCTAGCTCTGCCGTAGTGGACCTTACATTGCATTACAGTTTGGTCTGCTTGTTTAAACAAAAAATCAATGGTGAATAAGTTAGGATAAACACTAAAAAATCACTTTTCTCCATTTAGGGTTAGGGTTACAGTTAGGGTTAAGGTAACAGCTATGGTTAGGGTAACAGCTAGGGTTAGGGTTACAGTTAGGGTAGGGTTACAGCTAGGGTTAGGGTACAGTTAGTTAGGTTACAGCTAGGGTTAGGGTTACAGCTAGGGTAGGTAACAGCTAGGGTTAGGGTTACAGCTAGGGTTAGGGTAACAGCTAGGGTTAGGGTTACAGTTAGGGTTAGGGTTAAGGGGCAAGGGTTTCAAGTGAAAAAATAAGAATTTTCAATTTTTTAGCTACGTGTAACTTGAATTTGAATAATAAAAGGTCAACAAGCATTGTATTTGTAAGCCACGCTTATTGGAGAGCCTAAATCAATTTGAAATTCGAAAAAAGAATAAAAATTCGGGTAGAAAATCAACAATAAAGGTGGCAACCTAAAAATCAATAAATCGAAAGTTCTGATTGAAATATTTGAAATCTTTTGTCGTAATCAACTTATTTACGTTATGCTTAGTGCATTCATGTAAAAAAATTCGCGAAAAAATCGATAGATTTCTAAAAAATGAAAGTGCAAATTTTTAAAAAAATCGATTTTTTATTGGAAAAAAAATGACATTTTATTTTCGAGTGAAATCTATATCAAAGTTCATGAAATTCAATGAGGATTCTAATGGTGGTACATGTCATGCGTGGAGATAGTATATTTTTGGACCGATCGATAAATCAATAATTTCGAAAAATTGTTAAATTGATGATTTTATTGGAAATTTAGGAAATATAATGATGAAAAGCTATGCCGATAATGTTTCGACGTAAAAGCTGTCATTTATCATAAAAATCGTCTTAGTTAAAGTATCGCTTCTAGCTTTCTAGCTATGATCAAAAGTGTAAGAACTGTTCTTCTCAGTTTAATCTCTGGGACATGGGCGATTCGCTCAAAATCGAGATTAAATTTATTTTTTTAACATGGTAGACGCTTTAAGGCTTGCCTAGCTCTGCCGTAGTGGACCTTACATTGCATTACAGTTTGGTCTGCTTGTTTAACAAAAAATCAATGGTGAATAAGTTAGGATAAACACTAAAAAATCACTTTTCTCCATTTAGGGTTAGGGTTACAGTTAGGGTTAAGGTAACAGCTATGGTTAGGGTAACAGCTAGGGTTAGGGTTACAGTTAGGGTAGGGTTACAGCTAGGGTTAGGGTTACAGTTAGGGTTAGGGTTACAGTAGGGTAGGTTAGGGTACAGCTAGGGTTAGGGTTACAGCTAGGGTTAGGGTAACAGCTAGGGTTAGGGTTACAGTTAGGGTTAGGTTAAGGGCAAGGGTTTCAAGTGAAAAAATTAGAATTTTCAATTTTTTAGCTACGTGTAACTTGAATTTGAATAATAAAAGGTCAACAAGCATTGTATTTGTAAGCCACGCTTATTGGAGAGCCTAAATCAATTTGAAATTCGAAAAAAGAATAAAAATTCGGGTAGAAAATCAACAATAAAGGTGGCAACCTAAAAATCAATAAATCGAAAGTTCTGATTGAAATATTTGAAATCTTTTGTCGTAATCAACTTATTTACGTTATGCTTAGTGCATTCATGTAAAAAAATTCGCGAAAAAATCGATAGATTTTCTAAAAAATGAAAGTGCAAATTTTTAAAAAAATCGATTTTTTATTGGAAAAAAAATGACATTTTATTTTCGAGTGAAATCTATATCAAAGTTCATGAAATTCAATGAGGATTCTAATGGTGGTACATGTCATGCGTGGAGATAGTATATTTTTGGACCGATCGATAAATCAATAATTTCGAAAAATTGTTAAATTGATGATTTTTATTGGAAATTTAGGGAAATATAATGATGAAAAGCTATGCCGATAATGTTTCGACGTAAAAGCTGTCATTTATCATAAAAATCGTCTTAGTTAAAGTATCGCTCTAGCTTTCTAGCTATGATCAAAAGTGTAAGAACTGTTCTTCTCAGTTTAATCTCTGGGACATGGGCGATTCGCTCAAAATCGAGATTAAATTTATTTTTTTAACATGGTAGACGCTTTAAGGCTTGCCTAGCTCTGCCGTAGTGGACCTTACATTGCATTACAGTTTGGTCTGCTTGTTTAAACAAAAAATCAATGGTGAATAAGTTAGGATAAACACTAAAAAATCACTTTTCTCCATTTAGGGTTAGGGTTACAGTTAGGGTTAAGGTAACAGCTATGGTTAGGGTAACAGCTAGGGTTAGGGTTACAGTTAGGGTAGGGTTACAGCTAGGGTTAGGGGTTAGGGGGTTACAGCTAGGGTTAGGTACAGCTAGGGTAGGGTAACAGCTAGGGTTAGGGTTACAGCTAGGGTTAGGGTAACAGCTAGGGTTAGGGTTACAGTTAGGGTTAGGGTTAAGGGGCAAGGGTTTCAAGTGAAAAAATTAGAATTTTCAATTTTTTAGCTACGTGTAACTTGAATTTGAATAATAAAAGGTCAACGAGCATTGTATTTGTAAGCCACGCTTATTGGAGAGCCTAAATCAATTTGAAATTCGAAAAAAGAATAAAAATTCGGGTAGAAAATCAACAATAAAGGTGGCAACCTAAAAATCAATAAATCGAAAGTTCTGATTGAAATATGTGAAATCTTTTGTCGTAATCAACTTATTTACGTTATGCTTAGTGCATTCATGTAAAAAAATTCGCGAAAAAATCGATAGATTTTCTAAAAAATGAAAGTGCAAATTTTTAAAAAAATCGATTTTTTATTGGAAAAAAAATGACATTTTATTTTCGAGTGAAATCTATATCAAAGTTCATGAAATTCAATGAGGATTCTAATGGTGGTACATGTCATGCGTGGAGATAGTATATTTTGGACCGATCGATAAATCAATAATTTCGAAAAATTGTTAAATTGATGATTTTATTGGAAATTTAGGAAATATAATGATGAAAAGCTATGCCGATAATGTTTCGACGTAAAAGCTGTCATTTATCATAAAAATCGTCTTAGTTAAAGTATCGCTTCTAGCTTTCTAGCTATGATCAAAAGTGTAAGAACTGTTCTTCTCAGTTTAATCTCTGGGACATGGGCGATTCGCTCAAAATCGAGATTAAATTTATTTTTTTAACATGGTAGACGCTTTAAGGCTTGCCTAGCTCTGCCGTAGTGGACCTTACATTGCATTACAGTTTGGTCTGCTTGTTTAAACAAAAAATCAATGGTGAATAAGTTAGGATAAACACTAAAAAATCACTTTTCTCCATTTAGGGTTAGGGTTACAGTTAGGGTTAAGGTAACAGCTATGGTTAGGGTAACAGCTAGGGTTAGGGTTACAGTTAGGGTAGGGTTACAGCTAGGGTTAGGGTTACAGTTAGGGTTAGGGTTACAGCTAGGGTTAGGGTTACAGCTAGGGTTAGGGTAACAGCTAGGGTTAGGGTTTAGGGTTAGGGTACAGTTAGGGTTAGGGTTAAGGGGGGGGCAAGGGTTTCAAGAAAAAATTAGAATTTTCAATTTTTTAGCTACGTGTAACTTGAATTTGAATAATAAAAGGTCAACAAGCATTGTATTTGTAAGCCACGCTTATTGGAGAGCCTAAATCAATTTGAAATTCGAAAAAAGAATAAAAATTCGGGTAGAAAATCAACAATAAAGGTGGCAACCTAAAAATCAATAAATCGAAAGTTCTGATTGAAATATTGAAATCTTTTGTCGTAATCAACTTATTTACGTTATGCTTAGTGCATTCATGTAAAAAAATTCATGAAAAAATCGATAGATTTTCTAAAAAATGAAAGTGCAAATTTTTTAAAAAAATCGATTTTTTATTGGAAAAAAAATGACATTTTATTTTCGAGTGAAATCTATATCAAAGTTCATGAAATTCAATGAGGATTCTAATGGTGGTACATGTCATGCGTGGAGATAGTATATTTTTGGACCGATCGATAAATCAATAATTTCGAAAAATTGTTAAATTGATGATTTTATTGGAAATTTAGGGAAATATAATGATGAAAAGCTATGCCGATAATGTTTCGACGTAAAAGCTGTCATTTATCATAAAAATCGTCTTAGTTAAAGTATCGCTTCTAGCTTTCTAGCTATGATCAAAAGTGTAAGAACTGTTCTTCTCAGTTTAATCTCTGGGACATGGGCGATTCGCTCAAAATCGAGATTAAATTTATTTTTTTAACATGGTAGACGCTTTAAGGCTTGCCTAGCTCTGCCGTAGTGGACCTTACATTGCATTACAGTTTGGTCTGCTTGTTTAAACAAAAAATCAATGGTGAATAAGTTAGGATAAACACTAAAAAATCACTTTTCTCCATTTAGGGTTAGGGTTACAGTTAGGGTTAAGGTAACAGCTATGGTTAGGGTAACAGCTAGGGTTAGGGTTACAGTTAGGGTAGGGTTACAGCTAGGGTTAGGGTTACAGTTAGGGTTAGGGTTACAGCTAGGGTTAGGGTTACAGCTAGGGTAGGGTAACAGCTAGGTTAGGGTTACAGCTAGGGTTAGGGTTAGGGTTAGGGTTAGGGTTAGGGTTAGGGTTAAGGGCAAGGGTTTCAAGTGAAAAAATTAGAATTTTCAATTTTTTAGCTACGTGTAACTTGAATTTGAATAATAAAAGGTCAACAAGCATTGTATTTGTAAGCCACGCTTATTGGAGAGCCTAAATCAATTTGAAATTCGAAAAAAGAATAAAAATTCGGGTAGAAAATCAACAATAAAGGTGGCAACCTAAAAATCAATAAATCGAAAGTTCTGATTGAAATATTTGAAATCTTTTGTCGTAATCAACTTATTTACGTTATGCTTAGTGCATTCATGTAAAAAAATTCGCGAAAAAATCGATAGATTTTCTAAAAAATGAAAGTGCAAATTTTTAAAAAAATCGATTTTTTATTGGAAAAAAAATGACATTTTATTTTCGAGTGAAATCTATATCAAAGTTCATGAAATTCAATGAGGATTCTAATGGTGGTACATGTCATGCGTGGAGATAGTATATTTTTGGACCGATCGATAAATCAATAATTTCGAAAAATTGTTAAATTGATGATTTTATTGGAAATTTAGGGAAATATAATGATGAAAAGCTATGCCGATAATGTTTCGACGTAAAAGCTGTCATTTATCATAAAAATCGTCTTAGTTAAAGTATCGCTTCTAGCTTTCTAGCTATGATCAAAAGTGTAAGAACTGTTCTTCTCAGTTTAATCTCTGGGACATGGGCGATTCGCTCAAAATCGAGATTAAATTTATTTTTTTAACATGGTAGACGCTTTAAGGCTTGCCTAGCTCTGCCGTAGTGGACCTTACATTGCATTACAGTTTGGTCTGCTTGTTTAAACAAAAAATCAATGGTGAATAAGTTAGGATAAACACTAAAAAATCACTTTTCTCCATTTAGGGTTAGGGTTACAGTTAGGGTTAAGGTAACAGCTATGGTTAGGGTTAGGGTTAGGGTTACAGTTAGGGTAGGGTTACAGCTAGGGTTAGGGTTACAGTTAGGGTTAGGGTTACAGCTAGGGTTAGGGTTACAGCTAGGGTAGGGTAACAGCTAGGGTTAGGGTTAAAGCTAGGGTTAGGGTAACAGCTAGGGTTAGGGTTACAGTTAGGGTTAGGGTTAAGGGGCAAGGGTTTCAAGTGAAAAAATTAGAATTTTCAATTTTTTAGCTACGTGTAACTTGAATTTGAATAATAAAAGGTCAACAAGCATTGTATTTGTAAGCCACGCTTATTGGAGAGCCTAAATCAATTTGAAATTCGAAAAAAGAATAAAAATTCGGGTAGAAAATCAACAATAAAGGTGGCAACCTAAAAATCAATAAATCGAAAGTTCTGATTGAAATATTTGAAATCTTTTGTCGTAATCAACTTATTTACGTTATGCTTAGTGCATTCATGTAAAAAAATTCGCGAAAAAATCGATAGATTTTCTAAAAAATGAAAGTGCAAATTTTTAAAAAAATCGATTTTTTATTGGAAAAAAAATGACATTTTATTTTCGAGTGAAATCTATATCAAAGTTCATGAAATTCAATGAGGATTCTAATGGTGGTACATGTCATGCGTGGAGATAGTATATTTTTGGACCGATCGATAAATCAATAATTTCGAAAAATTGTTAAATTGATGATTTTATTGGAAATTTAGGGAAATATAATGATGAAAAGCTATGCCGATAATGTTTCGACGTAAAAGCTGTCATTTATCATAAAAATCGTCTTAGTTAAAGTATCGCTTCTAGCTTTCTAGCTATGATCAAAAGTGTAAGAACTGTTCTTCTCAGTTTAATCTCTGGGACATGGGCGATTCGCTCAAAATCGAGATTAAATTTATTTTTTTAACATGGTAGACGCTTTAAGGCTTGCCTAGCTCTGCCGTAGTGGACCTTACATTGCATTACAGTTTGGTCTGCTTGTTTAAACAAAAAATCAATGGTGAATAAGTTAGGATAAACACTAAAAAATCACT
This sequence comes from Microvelia longipes, assembly GCA_018340805.1. NCBI lineage: Eukaryota > Metazoa > Arthropoda > Insecta > Hemiptera > Veliidae > Microvelia > Microvelia longipes. The sequence continues at coordinate 32,367 of JACMZG010000369.1, read as the reverse complement.
TTTCTCCATTTAGGGTTAGGGTTACAGTTAGGGTTAAGGTAACAGCTATGGTTAGGGTAACAGCTAGGGTTAGGGTTACAGTTAGGGTAGGGTTACAGCTAGGGTTAGGGTTACAGTTAGGGTTAGGGTTACAGCTAGGGTTAGGGTTACAGCTAGGGTAGGGTAACAGCTAGGTTAGGGTTACAGCTAGGGTTAGGGTAACAGCTAGGGTTAGGGTTACAGTTAGGGTTAGGGTTAAGGGGCAAGGGTTTCAAGTGAAAAAATTAGAATTTTCAATTTTTTAGCTACGTGTAACTTGAATTTGAATAATAAAAGGTCAACGAGCATTGTATTTGTAAGCCACGCTTATTGGAGAGCCTAAATCAATTTGAAATTCGAAAAAAGAATAAAAATTCGGGTAGAAAATCAACAATAAAGGTGGCAACCTAAAAATCAATAAATCGAAAGTTCTGATTGAAATATTTGAAATCTTTTGTCGTAATCAACTTATTTACGTTATGCTTAGTGCATTCATGTAAAAAAATTCGCGAAAAAATCGATAGATTTTCTAAAAAATGAAAGTGCAAATTTTTAAAAAAATCGATTTTTTATTGGAAAAAAAATGACATTTTATTTTCGAGTGAAATCTATATCAAAGTTCATGAAATTCAATGAGGATTCTAATGGTGGTACATGTCATGCGTGGAGATAGTATATTTTTGGACCGATCGATAAATCAATAATTTCGAAAAATTGTTAAATTGATGATTTTATTGGAAATTTAGGGAAATATAATGATGAAAAGCTATGCCGATAATGTTTCGACGTAAAAGCTGTCATTTATCATAAAAATCGTCTTAGTTAAAGTATCGCTTCTAGCTTTCTAGCTATGATCAAAAGTGTAAGAACTGTTCTTCTCAGTTTAATCTCTGGGACATGGGCGATTCGCTCAAAATCGAGATTAAATTTATTTTTTTAACATGGTAGACGCTTTAAGGCTTGCCTAGCTCTGCCGTAGTGGACCTTACATTGCATTACAGTTTGGTCTGCTTGTTTAAACAAAAAATCAATGGTGAATAAGTTAGGATAAACACTAAAAAATCACTTTTCTCCATTTAGGGTTAGGGTTACAGTTAGGGTTAAGGTAACAGCTATGGTTAGGGTAACAGCTAGGGTTAGGGTTACAGTTAGGGTAGGGTTACAGCTAGGGTTAGGGTTACAGTTAGGGTTAGGGTTACAGCTAGGGTTAGGGTTACAGCTAGGGTAGGGTAACAGCTAGGGTTAGGGTTACAGCTAGGGTTAGGGTAACAGCTAGGGTTAGGGTTACAGTTAGGGTTAGGGTTAAGGGGCAAGGGTTTCAAGTGAAAAAATTAGAATTTTCAATTTTTTAGCTACGTGTAACTTGAATTTGAATAATAAAAGGTCAACGAGCATTGTATTTGTAAGCCACGCTTATTGGAGAGCCTAAATCAATTTGAAATTCGAAAAAAGAATAAAAATTCGGGTAGAAAATCAACATAAAGGTGGCAACCTAAAAATCAATAAATCGAAAGTTCTGATTGAAATATTGAAATCTTTTGTCGTAATCAACTTATTTACGTTATGCTTAGTGCATTCATGTAAAAAAATTCGCGAAAAAATCGATAGATTTTCTAAAAAATGAAAGTGCAAATTTTTAAAAAAATCGATTTTTTATTGGAAAAAAAATGACATTTTATTTTCGAGTGAAATCTATATCAAAGTTCATGAAATTCAATGAGGATTCTAATGGTGGTACATGTCATGCGTGGAGATAGTATATTTTTGGACCGATCGATAAATCAATAATTTCGAAAAATTGTTAAATTGATGATTTTATTGGAAATTTAGGGAAATATAATGATGAAAAGCTATGCCGATAATGTTTCGACGTAAAAGCTGTCATTTATCATAAAAATCGTCTTAGTTAAAGTATCGCTTCTAGCTTTCTAGCTATGATCAAAAGTGTAAGAACTGTTCTTCTCAGTTTAATCTCTGGGACATGGGCGATTCGCTCAAAATCGAGATTAAATTTATTTTTTTAACATGGTAGACGCTTTAAGGCTTGCCTAGCTCTGCCGTAGTGGACCTTACATTGCATTACAGTTTGGTCTGCTTGTTTAAACAAAAAATCAATGGTGAATAAGTTAGGATAAACACTAAAAAATCACTTTTCTCCATTTAGGGTTAGGGTTACAGTTAGGGTTAAGGTAACAGCTATGGTTAGGGTAACAGCTAGGGTTAGGGTTACAGTTAGGGTAGGGTTACAGCTAGGGTTAGGGTTACAGTTAGGGTTAGGGTTACAGCTAGGGTTAGGGTTACAGCTAGGGTTAGGGTAACAGCTAGGGTTAGGGTTACAGGGTTAGGGTTAGGGTTACAGTTAGGGTTAAGGGCTAGGGTTTCAAGTGAAAAAATTAGAATTTTCAATTTTTTAGCTACGTGTAACTTGAATTTGAATAATAAAAGGTCAACAAGCATTGTATTTGTAAGCCACGCTTATTGGAGAGCCTAAATCAATTTGAAATTCGAAAAAAGAATAAAAATTCGGGTAGAAAATCAACAATAAAGGTGGCAACCTAAAAATCAATAAATCGAAAGTTCTGATTGAAATATGAAATCTTTTGTCGTAATCAACTTATTTACGTTATGCTTAGTGCATTCATGTAAAAAAATTCATGAAAAAATCGATAGATTTTCTAAAAAATGAAAGTGCAAATTTTTAAAAAAATCGATTTTTTATTGGAAAAAAAATGACATTTTATTTTCGAGTGAAATCTATATCAAAGTTCATGAAATTCAATGAGGATTCTAATGGTGGTACATGTCATGCGTGGAGATAGTATATTTTGGACCGATCGATAAATCAATAATTTCGAAAAATTGTTAAATTGATGATTTTATTGGAAATTTAGGGAAATATAATGATGAAAAGCTATGCCGATAATGTTTCGACGTAAAAGCTGTCATTTATCATAAAAATCGTCTTAGTTAAAGTATCTAGCTTTCTAGCTATGATCAAAAGTGTAAGAACTGTTCTTCTCAGTTTAATCTCTGGGACATGGGCGATTCGCTCAAAATCGAGATTAAATTTATTTTTTTAACATGGTAGACGCTTTAAGGCTTGCCTAGCTCTGCCGTAGTGGACCTTACATTGCATTACAGTTTGGTCTGCTTGTTTAAACAAAAAATCAATGGTGAATAAGTTAGGATAAACACTAAAAAATCACTTTTCTCCATTTAGGGTTAGGGTTACAGTTAGGGTTAAGGTAACAGCTATGGTTAGGGTAACAGCTAGGGTTAGGGTTACAGTTAGGGTTAGGGTTAGCTAGGGTTAGGGTTACAGTTAGGGTTAGGGTTACAGCTAGGGTTAGGGTTACAGCTAGGGTTAGGGGCTAGGGTTAGGGTACAGCTAGGGTTAGGGTAACAGCTAGGGTTAGGGTTACAGTTAGGGTTAGGGTTAAGGGGCTAGGGTTTCAAGTGAAAAAATTAGAATTTTCAATTTTTTAGCTACGTGTAACTTGAATTTGAATAATAAAAGGTCAACGAGCATTGTATTTGTAAGCCACGCTTATTGGAGAGCCTAAAATTTTGAAATTCGAAAAAAAGAATAAAAATTCGGGTAGAAAATCAACAATAAAGGTGGCAACCTAAAAATCAATAAATCGAAAGTTCTGATTGAAATATGTGAAATCTTTTGTCGTAATCAACTTATTTACGTTATGCTTAGTGCATTCATGTAAAAAAATTCATGAAAAAATCGATAGATTTTCTAAAAAATGAAAGTGCAAATTTTTAAAAAAATCGATTTTTTATTGGAAAAAAAATGACATTTTATTTTCGAGTGAAATCTATCAAAGTTCATGAAATTCAATGAGGATTCTAATGGTGGTACATGTCATGCGTGGAGATAGTATATTTTTGGACCGATCGATAAATCAATAATTTCGAAAAATTGTTAAATTGATGATTTTATTGGAAATTTAGGGAAATATAATGATGAAAAGCTATGCCGATAATGTTTCGACGTAAAAGCTGTCATTTATCATAAAAATCGTCTTAGTTAAAGTATCGCTTCTAGCTTTCTAGCTATGATCAAAAGTGTAAGAACTGTTCTTCTCAGTTTAATCTCTGGGACATGGGCGATTCGCTCAAAATCGAGATTAAATTTATTTTTTTAACATGGTAGACGCTTTAAGGCTTGCCTAGCTCTGCCGTAGTGGACCTTACATTGCATTACAGTTTGGTCTGCTTGTTTAAACAAAAAATCAATGGTGAATAAGTTAGGATAAACACTAAAAAAATCACTTTTCTCCATTTAGGGTTAGGGTTACAGTTAGGGTTAAGGTAACAGCTATGGTTAGGGTAACAGCTAGGGTTAGGGTTAGGGTTACAGTTAGGGTTAGGTTTTAGGGTTAGGTTACAGCTAGGGTTAGGGTAACAGCTAGGGTTAGGGTTAAGCTAGGGTTAGGGTAACAGCTAGGGTTAGGGTTACAGTTAGGGTTAGGGTTAAGGGGCAAGGGTTTCAAGTGAAAAAATTAGAATTTTCAATTTTTTAGCTACGTGTAACTTGAATTTGAATAATAAAAGGTCAACAAGCATTGTATTTGTAAGCCACGCTTATTGGAGAGCCTAAATCAATTTGAAATTCGAAAAAGAATAAAAATTCGGGTAGAAAATCAACAATAAAGGTGGCAACCTAAAAATCAATAAATCGAAAGTTCTGATTGAAATATTGAAATCTTTTGTCGTAATCAACTTATTTACGTTATGCTTAGTGCATTCATGTAAAAAAATTCGCGAAAAAATCGATAGATTTTCTAAAAAATGAAAGTGCAAATTTTTAAAAAATCGATTTTTTATTGGGAAAAAAATGACATTTTATTTTCGAGTGAAATCTATATCAAAGTTCATGAAATTCAATGAGGATTCTAATGGTGGTACATGTCATGCGTGGAGATAGTATATTTTTGGACCGATCGATAAATCAATAATTTCGAAAAATTGTTAAATTGATGATTTTATTGGAAATTTAGGGAAATATAATGATGAAAAGCTATGCCGATAATGTTTCGACGTAAAAGCTGTCATTTATCATAAAAATCGTCTTAGTTAAAGTATCGCTTCTAGCTTTCTAGCTATGATCAAAAGTGTAAGAACTGTTCTTCTCAGTTTAATCTCTGGGACATGGGCGATTCGCTCAAAATCGAGATTAAATTTATTTTTTTAACATGGTAGACGCTTTAAGGCTTGCCTAGCTCTGCCGTAGTGGACCTTACATTGCATTACAGTTTGGTCTGCTTGTTTAAACAAAAATCAATGGTGAATAAGTTAGGATAAACACTAAAAAATCACTTTTCTCCATTTAGGGTTAGGGTTACAGTTAGGGTTAAGGTTATGGTTAGGTAACAGCTAGGTTACAGTTAGGGTAACAGCTAGGGTTAGGGTTACAGTTAGGGTTAGGGTTACAGCTAGGGTTAGGGTTACAGTAGGGTTAGGGTTACAGCTAGGGTTAGGGTTACAGCTAGGGTTAGGGTAACAGCTAGGGTTAGGGTTACAGTTAGGGTTAGGGTTAAGGGGCAAGGGTTTCAAGTGAAAAAATTAGAATTTTCAATTTTTTAGCTACGTGTAACTTGAATTTGAATAATAAAAGGTCAACAAGCATTGTATTTGTAAGCCACGCTTATTGGAGAGCCTAAATCAATTTGAAATTCGAAAAAAGAATAAAAATTCGGGTAGAAAATCAACAATAAAGGTGGCAACCTAAAAATCAATAAATCGAAAGTTCTGATTGAAATATTTGAAATCTTTTGTCGTAATCAACTTATTTACGTTATGCTTAGTGCATTCATGTAAAAAAATTCGCGAAAAAATCGATAGATTTTCTAAAAATGAAAGTGCAAATTTTTAAAAAAATCGATTTTTTATTGGAAAAAAAATGACATTTTATTTTCGAGTGAAATCTATATCAAAGTTCATGAAATTCAATGAGGATTCTAATGGTGGTACATGTCATGCGTGGAGATAGTATATTTTTGGACCGATCGATAAATCAATAATTTCGAAAAATTGTTAAATTGATGATTTTATTGGAAATTTAGGAAATATAATGATGAAAAGCTATGCCGATAATGTTTCGACGTAAAAGCTGTCATTTATCATAAAAATCGTCTTAGTTAAAGTATCGCTTCTAGCTTTCTAGCTATGATCAAAAGTGTAAGAACTGTTCTTCTCAGTTTAATCTCTGGGACATGGGCGATTCGCTCAAAATCGAGATTAAATTTATTTTTTTAACATGGTAGACGCTTTAAGGCTTGCCTAGCTCTGCCGTAGTGGACCTTACATTGCATTACAGTTTGGTCTGCTTGTTTAAACAAAAAATCAATGGTGAATAAGTTAGGATAAACACTAAAAAATCACTTTTCTCCATTTAGGGTTAGGGTTACAGTTAGGGTTAAGGTAACAGCTATGGTTAGGGTAACAGCTAGGGTTAGGGTTACAGTTAGGTAGGGTTACAGCTAGGGTTAGGGGTTACGGCTAGGGTTAGGGTTCGGGCTAGGGTTAGGGTTAGGGTTAGGGTTAGGGTTAGGGTTAGGGTTAGGGTAACAGCTAGGTTAGGGTTACAGTTAGGGTTAGGGTTAAGGGGCAAGGGTTTCAAGTGAAAAATTAGAATTTTCAATTTTTTAGCTACGTGTAACTTGAATTTGAATAATAAAAGGTCAACAAGCATTGTATTTGTAAGCCACGCTTATTGGAGAGCCTAAATCAATTTGAAATTCGAAAAAAGAATAAAAATTCGGGTAGAAAATCAACAATAAAGGTGGCAACCTAAAAATCAATAAATCGAAAGTTCTGATTGAAATATTTGAAATCTTTTGTCGTAATCAACTTATTTACGTTATGCTTAGTGCATTCATGTAAAAAAATTCGCGAAAAAATCGATAGATTTTCTAAAAAATGAAAGTGCAAATTTTTTAAAAAAATCGATTTTTTATTGGAAAAAAATGACATTTTATTTTCGAGTGAAATCTATATCAAAGTTCATGAAATTCAATGAGGATTCTAATGGTGGTACATGTCATGCGTGGAGATAGTATATTTTTGGACCGATCGATAAATCAATAATTTCGAAAAATTGTTAAATTGATGATTTTATTGGAAATTTAGGAAATATAATGATGAAAAGCTATGCCGATAATGTTTCGACGTAAAAGCTGTCATTTATCATAAAAATCGTCTTAGTTAAAGTATCGCTTCTAGCTTTCTAGCTATGATCAAAAGTGTAAGAACTGTTCTTCTCAGTTTAATCTCTGGGACATGGGCGATTCGCTCAAAATCGAGATTAAATTTTTTTTTAACATGGTAGACGCTTTAAGGCTTGCCTAGCTCTGCCGTAGTGGACCTTACATTGCATTACAGTTTGGTCTGCTTGTTTAAACAAAAAATCAATGGTGAATAAGTTAGGATAAACACTAAAAAATCACTTTTCTCCATTTAGGGTTAGGGTTACAGTTAGGTTTCTAAAGCCAGGGTTAGGGTTAGGGTACAGCTAGGGTTAGGGTTACTAGGGTTAGGGTTACAGTAGGGTTAGGGTTACAGCTAGGGTTAGGGTAAGCAGCTAGGGTTAGGGTTACAGTTAGGGTTAGGGTTAAGGGGCAAGGGTTTCAAGTGAAAAAATTAGAATTTTCAATTTTTTAGCTACGTGTAACTTGAATTTGAATAATAAAAGGTCAACAAGCATTGTATTTGTAAGCCACGCTTATTGGAGAGCCTAAATCAATTTGAAATTCGAAAAAAGAATAAAAATTCGGGTAGAAAATCAACAATAAAGGTGGCAACCTAAAAATCAATAAATCGAAAGTTCTGATTGAAATATTTGAAATCTTTTGTCGTAATCAACTTATTTACGTTATGCTTAGTGCATTCATGTAAAAAAATTCGCGAAAAAATCGATAGATTTTCTAAAAAATGAAAGTGCAAATTTTTAAAAAAATCGATTTTTTATTGGAAAAAAAATGACATTTTATTTTCGAGTGAAATCTATATCAAAGTTCATGAAATTCAATGAGGATTCTAATGGTGGTACATGTCATGCGTGGAGATAGTATATTTTTGGACCGATCGATAAATCAATAATTTCGAAAAAATTGTTAAATTGATGATTTTATTGGAAATTTAGGGAAATATAATGATGAAAAGCTATGCCGATAATGTTTCGACGTAAAAGCTGTCATTTATCATAAAAATCGTCTTAGTTAAAGTATCGCTTCTAGCTTTCTAGCTATGATCAAAAGTGTAAGAACTGTTCTTCTCAGTTTAATCTCTGGGACATGGGCGATTCGCTCAAAATCGAGATTAAATTTATTTTTTTAACATGGTAGACGCTTTAAGGCTTGCCTAGCTCTGCCGTAGTGGACCTTACATTGCATTACAGTTTGGTCTGCTTGTTTAAACAAAAAATCAATGGTGAATAAGTTAGGATAAACACTAAAAAATCACTTTTCTCCATTTAGGGTTAGGGTTACAGTTAGGGTTAAGGTAACAGCTATGGTAGGGTAACTAGGGTTACAGTTAGGGTAGGGTTACAGCTAGGGTTAGGGTAGGGTTAGGGTACAGCTAGGGTTAGGGTTACAGCTAGGGTTAGGGTACAGCTAGGTTAGGGTTACGCTAGGGTTAGGGTAACAGCTAGGGTTAGGGTTACAGTTAGGGTTAGGGTTAAGGGGCAAGGGTTTCAAGTGAAAAAATTAGAATTTTCAATTTTTTAGCTACGTGTAACTTGAATTTGAATAATAAAAGGTCAACAAGCATTGTATTGTAAGCCACGCTTATTGGAGAGCCTAAATCAATTTGAAATTCGAAAAAAGAATAAAAATTCGGGTAGAAAATCAACAATAAAGGTGGCAACCTAAAAATCAATAAATCGAAAGTTCTGATTGAAATATTTGAAATCTTTTGTCAATCAACTTATTTACGTTATGCTTAGTGCATTCATGTAAAAAAATTCGCGAAAAAATCGATAGATTTTCTAAAAAATGAAAGTGCAAATTTTAAAAAATCGATTTTTTATTGGAAAAAAAAATGACATTTTATTTTCGAGTGAAATCTATATCAAAGTTCATGAAATTCAATGAGGATTCTAATGGTGGTACATGTCATGCGTGGAGATAGTATATTTTTGGACCGATCGATAAATCAATAATTTCGAAAAATTGTTAAATTGATGATTTTATTGGAAATTTAGAGAAATATAATGATGAAAAGCTATGCCGATAATGTTTCGACGTAAAAGCTGTCATTTATCATAAAAATCGTCTTAGTTAAAGTATCGCTTCTAGCTTTCTAGCTATGATCAAAAGTGTAAGAACTGTTCTTCTCAGTTTAATCTCTGGGACATGGGCGATTCGCTCAAAATCGAGATTAAATTTATTTTTTTAACATGGTAGACGCTTTAAGGCTTGCCTAGCTCTGCCGTAGTGGACCTTACATTGCATTACAGTTTGGTCTGCTTGTTTAAACAAAAAATCAATGGTGAATAAGTTAGGATAAACACTAAAAAATCACTTTTCTCCATTTAGGGTTAGGGTTACAGTTAGGGTTAAGGTAACAGCTATGGTTAGGGTACAGCTAGGTTAGGGTTACAGTTGGGTAAGGGTTACAGGGTTAGGGTTACAGCTAGGGTTAGGGTTAGGCTAGGGTAGGGTAACAGCTAGGGTTAGGGTTACAGCTAGGGTTAGGGTAACAGCTAGGGTTAGGGTTACAGTTAGGGTTAGGGTTAAGGGGCAAGGGTTTCAAGTGAAAAAATTAGAATTTTCAATTTTTTAGCTACGTGTAACTTGAATTTGAATAATAAAAGGTCAACAAGCATTGTATTTGTAAGCCACGCTTATTGGAGAGCCTAAATCAATTTGAAATTCGAAAAAAGAATAAAAATTCGGGTAGAAAATCAACAATAAAGGTGGCAACCTAAAAATCAATAAATCGAAAGTTCTGATTGAAATATTTTGAAATCTTTTGTCGTAATCAACTTATTTACGTTATGCTTAGTGCATTCATGTAAAAAAATTCGCGAAAAAATCGATAGATTTTCTAAAAAATGAAAGTGCAAATTTTTAAAAAAATCGATTTTTTATTGGAAAAAAAATGACATTTTTATTTTCGAGTGAAATCTATATCAAAGTTCATGAAATTCAATGAGGATTCTAATGGTGGTACATGTCATGCGTGGAGATAGTATATTTTTGGACCGATCGATAAATCAATAATTTCGAAAAATTGTTAAATTGATGATTTTATTGGAAATTTAGAAATATAATGATGAAAAGCTATGCCGATAATGTTTCGACGTAAAAGCTGTCATTTATCATAAAAATCGTCTTAGTTAAAGTATCGCTTCTAGCTTTCTAGCTATGATCAAAAGTGTAAGAACTGTTCTTCTCAGTTTAATCTCTGGGACATGGGCGATTCGCTCAAAATCGAGATTAATTATTTTTTTTAACATGTGTAGACGCTTTAAGGCTTGCCTAGCTCTGCCGTAGTGGCCTTACATTGGCATTACCAGGTATTGGGTTGC
>JACMZG010000369.1:0-15826 GCA_018340805.1 Microvelia longipes | reverse complement strand
ACCCTAGCTGTTACCCTAACCCTAGCTTAACCCTAACCCTAGCTGTTACCCTAACCCTAGCTGTAACCCTAACCCTAGCTGTAACCCTAACCCTAAACTGTAACCCTAACCCTAGCTGTAACCCTAACCCTAACTGTAACCCTAACCCTAGCTGTTACCTAACCATAGCTGTTACCTTAACCCTAACTGTAACCCTAACCCTAAATGGAGAAAAGTGATTTTTTAGTGTTTATCCTAACTTATTCACCATTGATTTTTTGTTTAAACAAGCAGACCAAACTGTAATGCAATGTAAGGTCCACTACGGCAGAGCTAGGCAAGCCTTAAAGCGTCTACCATGTTAAAAAAATAAATTTAATCTCGATTTTGAGCGAATCGCCCATGTCCCAGAGATTAAACTGAGAAGAACAGTTCTTACACTTTTGATCATAGCTAGAAAGCTAGAAGCGATACTTTAACTAAGACGATTTTTATGATAAATGACAGCTTTTACGTCGAAACATTATCGGCATAGCTTTTCATCATTATATTTCCCTAAATTTCCAATAAAATCATCAATTTAACAATTTTTCGAAATTATTGATTTATCGATCGGTCCAAAAATATACTATCTCCACGCATGACATGTACCACCATTAGAATCCTCATTGAATTTCATGAACTTTGATATAGATTTCACTCGAAAATAAAATGTCATTTTTTTTCCAATAAAAAATCGATTTTTTTAAAAATTTGCACTTTCATTTTTTAGAAAATCTATCGATTTTTTCATGAATTTTTTTACATGAATGCACTAAGCATAACGTAAATAAGTTGATTACGACAAAAGATTTCACATATTTCAATCAGAACTTTCGATTTATTGATTTTTAGGTTGCCACCTTTATTGTTGATTTTCTACCCGAATTTTTATTCTTTTTTCGAATTTCAAATTGATTTAGGCTCTCCAATAAGCGTGGCTTACAAATACAATGCTCGTTGACCTTTTATTATTCAAATTCAAGTTACACGTAGCTAAAAAATTGAAAATTCTTATTTTTTCACTTGAAACCCTAGCCCCTTAACCCTAACCCTAACTGTAACCCTAACCCTAGCTGTTACCCTAACCCTAGCTTTACCCTAACCCTAGCTGCCCTAACCCTAGCTGTAACCCTAACCCTAACTGTAACCCTAACCCTAGCTGTAACCCTAACCCTAACTGTAACCCTAACCCTAGCTGTTACCCTAACCATAGCTGTTACCTTAACCCTAACTGTAACCCTAACCCTAAATGGAGAAAAGTGATTTTTTAGTGTTTATCCTAACTTATTCACCATTGATTTTTTGTTTAAACAAGCAGACCAAACTGTAATGCAATGTAAGGTCCACTACGGCAGAGCTAGGCAAGCCTTAAAGCGTCTACCATGTTAAAAAAATAAATTTAATCTCGATTTTGAGCGAATCGCCCATGTCCCAGAGATTAAACTGAGAAGAACAGTTCTTACACTTTTGATCATAGCTAGAAAGCTAGAAGCGATACTTTAACTAAGACGATTTTTATGATAAATGACAGCTTTTACGTCGAAACATTATCGGCATAGCTTTTCATCATTATATTTCCCTAAATTTCCAATAAAATCATCAATTTAACAATTTTTCGAAATTATTGATTTATCGATCGGTCCAAAAATATACTATCTCCACGCATGACATGTACCACCATTAGAATCCTCATTGAATTTCATGAACTTTGATATAGATTTCACTCGAAAATAAAATGTCATTTTTTTTCCAATAAAAAATCGATTTTTTTAAAAATTTGCACTTTCATTTTTTAGAAAATCTATCGATTTTTTCATGAATTTTTTTACATGAATGCACTAAGCATAACGTAAATAAGTTGATTACGACAAAAGATTTCACATATTTCAATCAGAACTTTCGATTTATTGATTTTTAGGTTGCCACCTTTATTGTTGATTTTCTACCCGAATTTTTATTCTTTTTTCGAATTTCAAATTGATTTAGGCTCTCCAATAAGCGTGGCTTACAAATACAATGCTCGTTGACCTTTTATTATTCAAATTCAAGTTACACGTAGCTAAAAAATTGAAAATTCTTATTTTTTCACTTGAAACCCTAGCCCCTTAACCCTAACCCTAACTGTAACCCTAACCCTAGCTGTTACCCTAACCCTAGCTTTACCCTAACCCTAGCTGTTACCCTACCCTAGCTGTAACCCTAACCCTAGCTGTAACCCTAACCCTAACTGTAACCCTAACCCTAGCTGTAACCCTAACCCTAACTGTAACCCTAACCCTAGCTGTTACCCTAACCATAGCTGTTACCTTAACCCTAACTGTAACCCTAACCCTAAATGGAGAAAAGTGATTTTTTAGTGTTTATCCTAACTTATTCACCATTGATTTTTTGTTTAAACAAGCAGACCAAACTGTAATGCAATGTAAGGTCCACTACGGCAGAGCTAGGCAAGCCTTAAAGCGTCTACCATGTTAAAAAAATAAATTTAATCTCGATTTTGAGCGAATCGCCCATGTCCCAGAGATTAAACTGAGAAGAACAGTTCTTACACTTTTGATCATAGCTAGAAAGCTAGAAGCGATACTTTAACTAAGACGATTTTTATGATAAATGACAGCTTTTACGTCGAAACATTATCGGCATAGCTTTTCATCATTATATTTCCCTAAATTTCCAATAAAATCATCAATTTAACAATTTTTCGAAATTATTGATTTATCGATCGGTCCAAAAATATACTATCTCCACGCATGACATGTACCACCATTAGAATCCTCATTGAATTTCATGAACTTTGATATAGATTTCACTCGAAAATAAAATGTCATTTTTTTTCCAATAAAAAATCGATTTTTTTAAAAATTTGCACTTTCATTTTTTAGAAAATCTATCGATTTTTTCATGAATTTTTTTACATGAATGCACTAAGCATAACGTAAATAAGTTGATTACGACAAAAGATTTCACATATTTCAATCAGAACTTTCGATTTATTGATTTTTAGGTTGCCACCTTTATTGTTGATTTTCTACCCGAATTTTTATTCTTTTTTCGAATTTCAAATTGATTTAGGCTCTCCAATAAGCGTGGCTTACAAATACAATGCTCGTTGACCTTTTATTATTCAAATTCAAGTTACACGTAGCTAAAAAATTGAAAATTCTTATTTTTTCACTTGAAACCCTAGCCCCTTAACCCTAACCCTAACTGTAACCCTAACCCTAGCTGTTACCCTAACCCTAGCTTTACCCTAACCCTAGCTGTTACCCTAACCCTAGCTGTAACCCTAACCCTAGCTGTAACCCTAACCCTAACTGTAACCCTAACCCTAGCTGTAACCCTAACCCTAACTGTAACCCTAACCCTAGCTGTTACCCTAACCATAGCTGTTACCTTAACCCTAACTGTAACCCTAACCCTAAATGGAGAAAAGTGATTTTTTAGTGTTTATCCTAACTTATTCACCATTGATTTTTTGTTTAAACAAGCAGACCAAACTGTAATGCAATGTAAGGTCCACTACGGCAGAGCTAGGCAAGCCTTAAAGCGTCTACCATGTTAAAAAAATAAATTTAATCTCGATTTTGAGCGAATCGCCCATGTCCCAGAGATTAAACTGAGAAGAACAGTTCTTACACTTTTGATCATAGCTAGAAAGCTAGAAGCGATACTTTAACTAAGACGATTTTTATGATAAATGACAGCTTTTACGTCGAAACATTATCGGCATAGCTTTTCATCATTATATTTCCCTAAATTTCCAATAAAATCATCAATTTAACAATTTTTCGAAATTATTGATTTATCGATCGGTCCAAAAATATACTATCTCCACGCATGACATGTACCACCATTAGAATCCTCATTGAATTTCATGAACTTTGATATAGATTTCACTCGAAAATAAAATGTCATTTTTTTTCCAATAAAAAATCGATTTTTTTAAAAATTTGCACTTTCATTTTTTAGAAAATCTATCGATTTTTTCATGAATTTTTTTACATGAATGCACTAAGCATAACGTAAATAAGTTGATTACGACAAAAGATTTCACATATTTCAATCAGAACTTTCGATTTATTGATTTTTAGGTTGCCACTTTATTGTTGATTTTCTACCCGAATTTTTATTCTTTTTTCGAATTTCAAATTGATTTAGGCTCTCCAATAAGCGTGGCTTACAAATACAATGCTCGTTGACCTTTTATTATTCAAATTCAAGTTACACGTAGCTAAAAAATTGAAAATTCTTATTTTTTCACTTGAAACCCTAGCCCCTTAACCCTAACCCTAACTGTAACCCTAACCCTAGCTGTTACCCTAACCCTAGCTTTACCCTAACCCTAGCTGTTACCCTAACCCTAGCTGTAACCCTAACCTAGCTGTAACCCTAACCCTAACTGTAACCCTAACCCTAGCTGTAACCCTAACCCTAACTGTAACCCTAACCCTAGCTGTTACCCTAACCATAGCTGTTACCTTAACCCTAACTGTAACCCTAACCCTAAATGGAGAAAAGTGATTTTTTAGTGTTTATCCTAACTTATTCACCATTGATTTTTTGTTTAAACAAGCAGACCAAACTGTAATGCAATGTAAGGTCCACTACGGCAGAGCTAGGCAAGCCTTAAAGCGTCTACCATGTTAAAAAATAAATTTAATCTCGATTTTGAGCGAATCGCCCATGTCCCAGAGATTAAACTGAGAAGAACAGTTCTTACACTTTTGATCATAGCTAGAAAGCTAGAAGCGATACTTTAACTAAGACGATTTTTATGATAAATGACAGCTTTTACGTCGAAACATTATCGGCATAGCTTTTCATCATTATATTTCCCTAAATTTCCAATAAAATCATCAATTTAACAATTTTTCGAAATTATTGATTTATCGATCGGTCCAAAAATATACTATCTCCACGCATGACATGTACCACCATTAGAATCCTCATTGAATTTCATGAACTTTGATATAGATTTCACTCGAAAATAAAATGTCATTTTTTTTCCAATAAAAAATCGATTTTTTTAAAAATTTGCACTTTCATTTTTTAGAAAATCTATCGATTTTTTCATGAATTTTTTTACATGAATGCACTAAGCATAACGTAAATAAGTTGATTACGACAAAAGATTTCACATATTTCAATCAGAACTTTCGATTTATTGATTTTTAGGTTGCCACCTTTATTGTTGATTTTCTACCCGAATTTTTATTCTTTTTTCGAATTTCAAATTGATTTAGGCTCTCCAATAAGCGTGGCTTACAAATACAATGCTCGTTGACCTTTTATTATTCAAATTCAAGTTACACGTAGCTAAAAAATTGAAAATTCTTATTTTTTCACTTGAAACCCTAGCCCCTTAACCCTAACCTAACTGTAACCCTAACCCTAGCTGTTACCCTAACCCTAGCTTTACCCTAACCCTAGCTGTACCTAACCCTAGCTGTAACCCTAACCCTAGCTGTAACCCTAACTGTAACCCTAACCCTAGCTGTAACCCTAACCCTAACTGTAACCCTAACCCTAGCTGTTACCCTAACCATAGCTGTTACCTTAACCCTAACTGTAACCCTAACCCTAAATGGAGAAAAGTGATTTTTTAGTGTTTATCCTAACTTATTCACCATTGATTTTTTGTTTAAACAAGCAGACCAAACTGTAATGCAATGTAAGGTCCACTACGGCAGAGCTAGGCAAGCCTTAAAGCGTCTACCATGTTAAAAAAAAAAATTTAATCTCGATTTTGAGCGAATCGCCCATGTCCCAGAGATTAAACTGAGAAGAACAGTTCTTACACTTTTGATCATAGCTAGAAAGCTAGAAGCGATACTTTAACTAAGACGATTTTTATGATAAATGACAGCTTTTACGTCGAAACATTATCGGCATAGCTTTTCATCATTATATTTCCCTAAATTTCCAATAAAATCATCAATTTAACAATTTTTCGAAATTATTGATTTATCGATCGGTCCAAAAATATACTATCTCCACGCATGACATGTACCACCATTAGAATCCTCATTGAATTTCATGAACTTTGATATAGATTTCACTCGAAAATAAAATGTCATTTTTTTTCCAATAAAAAATCGATTTTTTTAAAAATTTGCACTTTCATTTTTTAGAAAATCTATCGATTTTTTCATGAATTTTTTTACATGAATGCACTAAGCATAACGTAAATAAGTTGATTACGACAAAAGATTTCACATATTTCAATCAGAACTTTCGATTTATTGATTTTTAGGTTGCCACCTTTATTGTTGATTTTCTACCCGAATTTTTATTCTTTTTTCGAATTTCAAATTGATTTAGGCTCTCCAATAAGCGTGGCTTACAAATACAATGCTCGTTGACCTTTTATTATTCAAATTCAAGTTACACGTAGCTAAAAAATTGAAAATTCTTATTTTTTCACTTGAAACCCTAGCCCCTTAACCCTAACCCTAACTGTAACCCTAACCCTAGCTGTTACCCTAACCCTAGCTTTACCTAACCCTAGCTGTTACCCTAACCCTAGCTGTAACCCTAACCCTAGCTGTAACCCTAACCCTAACTGTAACCCTAACCCTAGCTGTAACCCTAACCCTAACTGTAACCCTAACCCTAGCTGTTACCCTAACCATAGCTGTTACCTTAACCCTAACTGTAACCCTAACCCTAAATGGAGAAAAGTGATTTTTTAGTGTTTATCCTAACTTATTCACCATTGATTTTTTGTTTAAACAAGCAGACCAAACTGTAATGCAATGTAAGGTCCACTACGGCAGAGCTAGGCAAGCCTTAAAGCGTCTACCATGTTAAAAAAATAAATTTAATCTCGATTTTGAGCGAATCGCCCATGTCCCAGAGATTAAACTGAGAAGAACAGTTCTTACACTTTTGATCATAGCTAGAAAGCTAGAAGCGATACTTTAACTAAGACGATTTTTATGATAAATGACAGCTTTTACGTCGAAACATTATCGGCATAGCTTTTCATCATTATATTTCCCTAAATTTCCAATAAAATCATCAATTTAACAATTTTTCGAAATTATTGATTTATCGATCGGTCCAAAAATATACTATCTCCACGCATGACATGTACCACCATTAGAATCCTCATTGAATTTCATGAACTTTGATATAGATTTCACTCGAAAATAAAATGTCATTTTTTTTCCAATAAAAAATCGATTTTTTTAAAAATTTGCACTTTCATTTTTTAGAAAATCTATCGATTTTTTCATGAATTTTTTTACATGAATGCACTAAGCATAACGTAAATAAGTTGATTACGACAAAAGATTTCACATATTTCAATCAGAACTTTCGATTTATTGATTTTTAGGTTGCCACCTTTATTGTTGATTTTCTACCCGAATTTTTATTCTTTTTTCGAATTTCAAATTGATTTAGGCTCTCCAATAAGCGTGGCTTACAAATACAATGCTCGTTGACCTTTTATTATTCAAATTCAAGTTACACGTAGCTAAAAAATTGAAAATTCTTATTTTTTCACTTGAAACCCTAGCCCCTTAACCCTAACCCTAACTGTAACCCTAACCCTAGCTGTTACCCTAACCCTAGCTTTACCCTAACCCTAGCTGTTACCCTAACCCTAGCTGTAACCCTAACCCTAGCTGTAACCCTAACCCTAACTGTAACCCTAACCCTAGCTGTAACCCTAACCCTAACTGTAACCCTAACCCTAGCTGTTACCCTAACCATAGCTGTTACCTTAACCCTAACTGTAACCCTAACCCTAAATGGAGAAAAGTGATTTTTTAGTGTTTATCCTAACTTATTCACCATTGATTTTTTGTTTAAACAAGCAGACCAAACTGTAATGCAATGTAAGGTCCACTACGGCAGAGCTAGGCAAGCCTTAAAGCGTCTACCATGTTAAAAAAATAAATTTAATCTCGATTTTGAGCGAATCGCCCATGTCCCAGAGATTAAACTGAGAAGAACAGTTCTTACACTTTTGATCATAGCTAGAAAGCTAGAAGCGATACTTTAACTAAGACGATTTTTATGATAAATGACAGCTTTTACGTCGAAACATTATCGGCATAGCTTTTCATCATTATATTTCCCTAAATTTCCAATAAAATCATCAATTTAACAATTTTTCGAAATTATTGATTTATCGATCGGTCCAAAAATATACTATCTCCACGCATGACATGTACCACCATTAGAATCCTCATTGAATTTCATGAACTTTGATATAGATTTCACTCGAAAATAAAATGTCATTTTTTTTCCAATAAAAAATCGATTTTTTTAAAAATTTGCACTTTCATTTTTTAGAAAATCTATCGATTTTTTCATGAATTTTTTTACATGAATGCACTAAGCATAACGTAAATAAGTTGATTACGACAAAAGATTTCACATATTTCAATCAGAACTTTCGATTTATTGATTTTTAGGTTGCCACCTTTATTGTTGATTTTCTACCCGAATTTTTATTCTTTTTTCGAATTTCAAATTGATTTAGGCTCTCCAATAAGCGTGGCTTACAAATACAATGCTCGTTGACCTTTTATTATTCAAATTCAAGTTACACGTAGCTAAAAAATTGAAAATTCTTATTTTTTCACTTGAAACCCTAGCCCCTTAACCCTAACCCTAACTGTAACCCTAACCCTAGCTGTTACCCTAACCCTAGCTTTACCCTAACCCTAGCTGTTACCCTAACCCTAGCTGTAACCCTAACCCTAGCTGTAACCCTAACCCTAACTGTAACCCTAACCCTAGCTGTAACCCTAACCCTAACTGTAACCCTAACCCTAGCTGTTACCCTAACCATAGCTGTTACCTTAACCCTAACTGTAACCCTAACCCTAAATGGAGAAAAGTGATTTTTTAGTGTTTATCCTAACTTATTCACCATTGATTTTTTGTTTAAACAAGCAGACCAAACTGTAATGCAATGTAAGGTCCACTACGGCAGAGCTAGGCAAGCCTTAAAGCGTCTACCATGTTAAAAAAATAAATTTAATCTCGATTTTGAGCGAATCGCCCATGTCCCAGAGATTAAACTGAGAAGAACAGTTCTTACACTTTTGATCATAGCTAGAAAGCTAGAAGCGATACTTTAACTAAGACGATTTTTATGATAAATGACAGCTTTTACGTCGAAACATTATCGGCATAGCTTTTCATCATTATATTTCCCTAAATTTCCAATAAAATCATCAATTTAACAATTTTTCGAAATTATTGATTTATCGATCGGTCCAAAAATACTATCTCCACGCATGACATGTACCACCATTAGAATCCTCATTGAATTTCATGAACTTTGATATAGATTTCACTCGAAAATAAAATGTCATTTTTTTTCCAATAAAAAATCGATTTTTTTAAAAATTTGCACTTTCATTTTTTAGAAAATCTATCGATTTTTTCATGAATTTTTTTACATGAATGCACTAAGCATAACGTAAATAAGTTGATTACGACAAAAGATTTTCACATATTTCAATCAGAACTTTCGATTTATTGATTTTTAGGTTGCCACCTTTATTGTTGATTTTCTACCCGAATTTTTATTCTTTTTTTCGAATTTCAAATTGATTTAGGCTCTCCAATAAGCGTGGCTTACAAATACAATGCTCGTTGACCTTTTATTATTCAAATTCAAGTTACACGTAGCTAAAAAATTGAAAATTCTTATTTTTTCACTTGAAACCCTAGCCCCTTAACCCTAACCCTAACTGTAACCCTAACCCTAGCTGTTACCCTAACCCTAGCTTACCCTAACCCTAGCTGTTACCTAACCTAGCTGTACCCTAACCCTGTACCCTAACCCTAACTGTAACCCTAACCCTAGCTGTAACCCTAACCCTAACTGTAACCCTAACCCTAGCTGTTACCCTAACCATAGCTGTTACCTTAACCCTAACTGTAACCCTAACCCTAAATGGAGAAAAGTGATTTTTTAGTGTTTATCCTAACTTATTCACCATTGATTTTTTGTTTAAACAAGCAGACCAAACTGTAATGCAATGTAAGGTCCACTACGGCAGAGCTAGGCAAGCCTTAAAGCGTCTACCATGTTAAAAAAATAAATTTAATCTCGATTTTGAGCGAATCGCCCATGTCCCAGAGATTAAACTGAGAAGAACAGTTCTTACACTTTTGATCATAGCTAGAAAGCTAGAAGCGATACTTTAACTAAGACGATTTTTATGATAAATGACAGCTTTTACGTCGAAACATTATCGGCATAGCTTTTCATCATTATATTTCCCTAAATTTCCAATAAAATCATCAATTTAACAATTTTTCGAAATTATTGATTTATCGATCGGTCCAAAAATACTATCTCCACGCATGACATGTACCACCATTAGAATCCTCATTGAATTTCATGAACTTTGATATAGATTTCACTCGAAAATAAAATGTCATTTTTTCCAATAAAAAATCGATTTTTTTAAAAATTTGCACTTTCATTTTTTAGAAAATCTATCGATTTTTTCATGAATTTTTTTACATGAATGCACTAAGCATAACGTAAATAAGTTGATTACGACAAAAGATTTCACATATTTCAATCAGAACTTTCGATTTATTGATTTTTAGGTTGCCACCTTTATTGTTGATTTTCTACCCGAATTTTTATTCTTTTTTCGAATTTCAAATTGATTTAGGCTCTCCAATAAGCGTGGCTTACAAATACAATGCTCGTTGACCTTTTTATTCAAATTCAAGTTACACGTAGCTAAAAAATTGAAAATTCTTATTTTTTCACTTGAAACCCTAGCCCCTTAACCCTAACCCTAACTGTAACCCTAACCCTAGCTGTTACCCTAACCCTAGCTTTACCCTAACCCTAGCTGTTACCCTAACCCTAGCTGTAACCCTAACCCTAGCTGTTAACCCTGTAACCCTAACCCTAGCTGTAACCCTAACCCTAACTGTAACCCTAACCCTAGCTGTTACCCTAACCATAGCTGTTACCTTAACCCTAACTGTAACCCTAACCCTAAATGGAGAAAAGTGATTTTTTAGTGTTTATCCTAACTTATTCACCATTGATTTTTTGTTTAAACAAGCAGACCAAACTGTAATGCAATGTAAGGTCCACTACGGCAGAGCTAGGCAAGCCTTAAAGCGTCTACCATGTTAAAAAAATAAATTTAATCTCGATTTTGAGCGAATCGCCCATGTCCCAGAGATTAAACTGAGAAGAACAGTTCTTACACTTTTGATCATAGCTAGAAAGCTAGAAGCGATACTTTAACTAAGACGATTTTTATGATAAATGACAGCTTTTACGTCGAAACATTATCGGCATAGCTTTTCATCATTATATTTCCCTAAATTTCCAATAAAATCATCAATTTAACAATTTTTCGAAATTATTGATTTATCGATCGGTCCAAAAATATACTATCTCCACGCATGACATGTACCACCATTAGAATCCTCATTGAATTTCATGAACTTTGATATAGATTTCACTCGAAAATAAAATGTCATTTTTTTTCCAATAAAAAATCGATTTTTTTAAAAATTTGCACTTTCATTTTTTAGAAAATCTATCGATTTTTTCATGAATTTTTTTACATGAATGCACTAAGCATAACGTAAATAAGTTGATTACGACAAAAGATTTCACATATTTCAATCAGAACTTTCGATTTATTGATTTTTAGGTTGCCACCTTTATTGTTGATTTTCTACCCGAATTTTTATTCTTTTTTCGAATTTCAAATTGATTTAGGCTCTCCAATAAGCGTGGCTTACAAATACAATGCTCGTTGACCTTTTATTATTCAAATTCAAGTTACACGTAGCTAAAAAATTGAAAATTCTTATTTTTTCACTTGAAACCCTAGCCCCTTAACCCTAACCCTAACTGTAACCCTAACCCTAGCTGTTACCCTAACCCTAGCTTTACCCTAACCCTAGCTGTTACCCTAACCCTAGCTGTAACCCTAACCCTAGCTGTAACCTAACTGTAACCCTAACCCTAGCTGTAACCCTAACCCTAACTGTAACCCTAACCCTAGCTGTTACCCTAACCATAGCTGTTACCTTAACCCTAACTGTAACCCTAACCCTAAATGGAGAAAAGTGATTTTTTAGTGTTTATCCTAACTTATTCACCATTGATTTTTTGTTTAAACAAGCAGACCAAACTGTAATGCAATGTAAGGTCCACTACGGCAGAGCTAGGCAAGCCTTAAAGCGTCTACCATGTTAAAAAAATAAATTTAATCTCGATTTTGAGCGAATCGCCCATGTCCCAGAGATTAAACTGAGAAGAACAGTTCTTACACTTTTGATCATAGCTAGAAAGCTAGAAGCGATACTTTAACTAAGACGATTTTTATGATAAATGACAGCTTTTACGTCGAAACATTATCGGCATAGCTTTTCATCATTATATTTCCCTAAATTTCCAATAAAATCATCAATTTAACAATTTTTCGAAATTATTGATTTATCGATCGGTCCAAAAATATACTATCTCCACGCATGACATGTACCACCATTAGAATCCTCATTGAATTTCATGAACTTTGATATAGATTTCACTCGAAAATAAAATGTCATTTTTTTTCCAATAAAAAATCGATTTTTTTAAAAATTTGCACTTTCATTTTTTAGAAAATCTATCGATTTTTTCATGAATTTTTTTACATGAATGCACTAAGCATAACGTAAATAAGTTGATTACGACAAAAGATTTCACATATTTCAATCAGAACTTTCGATTTATTGATTTTTAGGTTGCCACCTTTATTGTTGATTTTCTACCCGAATTTTTATTCTTTTTTCGAATTTCAAATTGATTTAGGCTCTCCAATAAGCGTGGCTTACAAATACAATGCTCGTTGACCTTTTATTATTCAAATTCAAGTTACACGTAGCTAAAAAATTGAAAATTCTTATTTTTTCACTTGAAACCCTAGCCCCTTAACCCTAACCCTAACTGTAACCCTAACCCTAGCTGTTACCCTAACCCTAACCCTAACCCTAGCTGTACCCTAACCCTAGCTGTAACCCTAACCCTAGCTGTAACCCTAACCCTAACTGTAACCCTAACCCTAGCTGTAACCCTAACCCTAACTGTAACCTAGCTGTTACCCTAACCATAGCTGTTACCTTAACCCTAACTGTAACCCTAACCCTAAATGGAGAAAAGTGATTTTTTAGTGTTTATCCTAACTTATTCACCATTGATTTTTTGTTTAAACAAGCAGACCAAACTGTAATGCAATGTAAGGTCCACTACGGCAGAGCTAGGCAAGCCTTAAAGCGTCTACCATGTTAAAAAAATAAATTTAATCTCGATTTTGAGCGAATCGCCCATGTCCCAGAGATTAAACTGAGAAGAACAGTTCTTACACTTTTGATCATAGCTAGAAAGCTAGAAGCGATACTTTAACTAAGACGATTTTTATGATAAATGACAGCTTTTACGTCGAAACATTATCGGCATAGCTTTTCATCATTATATTTCCCTAAATTTCCAATAAAATCATCAATTTAACAATTTTTCGAAATTATTGATTTATCGATCGGTCCAAAAATATACTATCTCCACGCATGACATGTACCACCATTAGAATCCTCATTGAATTTCATGAACTTTGATATAGATTTCACTCGAAAATAAAATGTCATTTTTTTTCCAATAAAAAATCGATTTTTTTAAAAATTTGCACTTTCATTTTTTAGAAAATCTATCGATTTTTTCATGAATTTTTTTACATGAATGCACTAAGCATAACGTAAATAAGTTGATTACGACAAAAGATTTCACATATTTCAATCAGAACTTTCGATTTATTGATTTTTAGGTTGCCACCTTTATTGTTGATTTTCTACCCGAATTTTTATTTTTTTTCGAATTTCAAATTGATTTAGGCTCTCCAATAAGCGTGGCTTACAAATACAATGCTCGTTGACCTTTTATTATTCAAATTCAAGTTACACGTAGCTAAAAAATTGAAAATTCTTATTTTTCACTTGAAACCCTAGCCCCTTAACCCTAACCCTAACTGTAACCTAACCCTAGCTGTTACCCTAACCCTAGCTTTACCCTAACCCTAGCTGTTACCCTAACCCTAGCTGTAACCCTAACCCTAGCTGTAACCCTAACCCTAACTGTAACCCTAACCCTAGCTGTAACCCTAACCCTAACTGTAACCCTAACCCTAGCTGTTACCCTAACCATAGCTGTTACCTTAACCCTAACTGTAACCCTAACCCTAAATGGAGAAAAGTGATTTTTTAGTGTTTATCCTAACTTATTCACCATTGATTTTTTGTTTAAACAAGCAGACCAAACTGTAATGCAATGTAAGGTCCACTACGGCAGAGCTAGGCAAGCCTTAAAGCGTCTACCATGTTAAAAAAATAAATTTAATCTCGATTTTGAGCGAATCGCCCATGTCCCAGAGATTAAACTGAGAAGAACAGTTCTTACACTTTTGATCATAGCTAGAAAGCTAGAAGCGATACTTTAACTAAGACGATTTTTATGATAAATGACAGCTTTTACGTCGAAACATTATCGGCATAGCTTTTCATCATTATATTTCCCTAAATTTCCAATAAAATCATCAATTTAACAATTTTTCGAAATTATTGATTTATCGATCGGTCCAAAAATATACTATCTCCACGCATGACATGTACCACCATTAGAATCCTCATTGAATTTCATGAACTTTGATATAGATTTCACTCGAAAATAAAATGTCATTTTTTTTCCAATAAAAAATCGATTTTTTTAAAAATTTGCACTTTCATTTTTTAGAAAATCTATCGATTTTTTCATGAATTTTTTTACATGAATGCACTAAGCATAACGTAAATAAGTTGATTACGACAAAAGATTTCACATATTTCAATCAGAACTTTCGATTTATTGATTTTTAGGTTGCCACCTTTATTGTTGATTTTCTACCCGAATTTTTATTCTTTTTTCGAATTTCAAATTGATTTAGGCTCTCCAATAAGCGTGGCTTACAAATACAATGCTCGTTGACCTTTTATTATTCAAATTCAAGTTACACGTAGCTAAAAAATTGAAAATTCTTATTTTTTCACTTGAAACCCTAGCCCCTTAACCCTAACCCTAACTGTAACCCTAACCCTAGCTGTTACCTAACCCTAGCTTTACCCTAACCCTAGCTGTTACCTAACCCTAAACCCTAACCCTAGCTGTAACCCTAACCCTAACTGTAACCCTAACCCTAGCTGTAACCCTAACCCTAACTGTAACCCTAACCCTAGCTGTTACCCTAACCTAGCTGTTACCTTAACCCTAACTGTAACCCTAACCCTAAATGGAGAAAAGTGATTTTTTAGTGTTTATCCTAACTTATTCACCATTGATTTTTTGTTTAAACAAGCAGACCAAACTGTAATGCAATGTAAGGTCCACTACGCAGAGCTAGGCAAGCCTTAAAGCGTCTACCATGTTAAAAAAATAAATTTAATCTCGATTTTGAGCGAATCGCCCATGTCCCAGAGATTAAACTGAGAAGAACAGTTCTTACACTTTTGATCATAGCTAGAAAGCTAGAAGCGATACTTTAACTAAGACGATTTTTATGATAAATGACAGCTTTTACGTCGAAACATTATCGGCATAGCTTTTCATCATTATATTTCCCTAAATTTCCAATAAAATCATCAATTTAACAATTTTTCGAAATTATTGATTTATCGATCGGTCCAAAAATATACTATCTCCACGCATGACATGTACCACCATTAGAATCCTCATTGAATTTCATGAACTTTGATATAGATTTCACTCGAAAATAAAATGTCATTT
>JACMZG010000368.1:0-19356 GCA_018340805.1 Microvelia longipes | reverse complement strand
ACCATTTCATAATTTACTGACATAATTTCCCAATTTTTTTCTTCAATTCCCTATTAATTTTTGAATTTCTTTTTTCGTGATAAATGATCGAATTTTCATCAATTGATTTTCTAATCGTGAAAATCAACCTAATTTTCTCTTGTCAATATTAATGGAAAAACAAATTCTTTTCTCTTTGAGACGGTTTTCAATTTTTTGTTTAAAAGATTATCAACGATGCTGAGTGAATGATGAGAGAATTGTGTTTTGGAATTTTTCTTTTTATTTTTTTTTTTTATTATATTGGTCGAGAATTTGAAACAATTCTAGAAATTCTACAAGTTATGAGAAGAAAAAATGTTATGAGAAATATAAATTTTCTAGTAAAAAATAAAGGGCTCAGCCGGGATTTGAACCCGGGACCACACTCGCACCCTAAGCGAGTATCATACCCCTAGACCACTGAGCCTTACAATTTATTCTTCAAATTTCATTACTTTTTTCTTTTCATTTATTCATCACGAAATTTCATAATTTACTGACATAATTTTTCCCAATTTTTTTTCTTCAATTCCCTATTAATTTTCTTTGAATTTCTTTTTCGTGATAAATGATCGAATTTTCATCAATTGATTTTCTAATCGTGAAAATCAACCTAATTTTCTTTGTCAATATTAATGGAAAAACAAAATTCTTTTCTCTTTGAGACGGTTTTCAATTTTTGTTTAAAAGATTATCAACGATGCTGAGTGAATGATGAGAGAATTGTGTTTTGGAATTTTTCTTTTTTATTTTTTTTTATTATATTGGTCGAGAATTTGAAACAATTCTAGAAATTCTACAAGTTATGAGAAGAAAAAATGTTATGAGAAATATAAATTTTCTAGTAAAAAATAAAGGGCTCAGCCGGGATTTGAACCCGGGACCACTCGCACCCTAAGCGAGTATCATACCCCTAGACCACTGAGCCTTACAATTTATTCTTCAAATTTCATTACTTTTTTCTTTTCATTTATTCATCACGAATTTCATAATTTACTGACACATAATTTCCCAATTTTTTTTCTTCAATTCCCTATTAATTTTCTTTGAATTTCTTTTTTCGTGATAAATGATCGAATTTTCATCAATTGATTTTCTAATCGTGAAAATCAACCTAATTTTCTCTTGTCAATATTAATGGAAAAACAAAATTCTTTTCTCTTTGAGACGGTTTTCAATTTTTGTTTAAAAGATTATCAACGATGCTGAGTGAATGATGAGAGAATTGTGTTTTGGAATTTTTCTTTTTATTTTTTTTATTATATTGGTCGAGAATTTGAAACAATTCTAGAAATTCTACAAGTTATGAGAAGAAAAAATGTTATGAGAAATATAAATTTTCTAGTAAAAAATAAAGGGCTCAGCCGGGATTTGAACCCGGGACCACTCGCACCCTAAGCGAGTATCATACCCCTAGACCACTGAGCCTTACAATTTATTCTTCAAATTTCATTACTTTTTCTTTTCATTTATTCATCACGAATTTCATAATTTACTGACATAATTTCCCAATTTTTTTTCTTCAATTCCCTATTAATTTTCTTTGAATTTCTTTTTTCGTGATAAATGATCGAATTTTCATCAATTGATTTTCTAATCGTGAAAATCAACCTAATTTCTCTTGTCAATATTAATGGAAAACAAAATTCTTTTCTCTTTGAGACGGTTTTCAATTTTTGTTTAAAAGATTATCAACGATGCTGAGTGAATGATGAGAGAATTGTGTTTTGGAATTTTTCTTTTTATTTTTTTTTATATATTGGTCGAGAATTTGAAACAATTCTAGAAATTCTACAAGTTATGAGAAGAAAAAATGTTATGAGAAATATAAATTTTCTAGTAAAAAATAAAGGGCTCAGCCGGGATTTGAACCCGGGACCACTCGCACCCTAAGCGAGTATCATACCCCTAGACCACTGAGCCTTACAATTTATTCTTCAAATTTCATTACTTTTTTCTTTTCATTTATTCATCACGAATTTCATAATTTACTGACATAATTTCCCAATTTTTTTTCTTCAATTCCCTATTAATTTTCTTTGAATTTCTTTTTTCGTGATAAATGATCGAATTTTCATCAATTGATTTTCTAATCGTGAAAATCAACCTAATTTTCTCTTGTCAATATTAATGGAAAAACAAAATTCTTTTCTCTTTGAGACGGTTTTCAATTTTTGTTTAAAAGATTATCAACGATGCTGAGTGAATGATGAGAGAATTGTGTTTTGGAATTTTTCTTTTTATTTTTTTTTATTATATTGGTCGAGAATTTGAAACAATTCTAGAAATTCTACAAGTTATGAGAAGAAAAAATGTTATGAGAAATATAAATTTTCTAGTAAAAAATAAAGGGCTCAGCCGGGATTTGAACCCGGGACCACTCGCACCCTAAGCGAGTATCATACCCCTAGACCACTGAGCCTTACAATTTATTCTTCAAATTTCATTACTTTTTTCTTTTCATTTATTCATCACGAATTTCATAATTTACTGACATAATTTCCCAATTTTTTTTCTTCAATTCCCTATTAATTTTCTTGAATTTTTTTTCGTGATAAATGATCGAATTTTCATCAATTGATTTTCTAATCGTGAAAATCAACCTAATTTTCTCTTGTCAATATTAATGGAAAAAAAAATTCTTTTCTCTTTGAGACGGTTTTCAATTTTTGTTTAAAAGATTATCAACGATGCTGAGTGAATGATGAGAGAATTGTGTTTTGGAATTTTCTTTTTATTTTTTTTATTATATTGGTCGAGAATTTGAAACAATTCTAGAAATTCTACAAGTTATGAGAAGAAAAAATGTTATGAGAAATATAAATTTTCTAGTAAAAAATAAAGGGCTCAGCCGGGATTTGAACCCGGGACCACTCGCACCCTAAGCGAGTATCATACCCCTAGACCACTGAGCCTTACAATTTATTCTTCAAATTTCATTACTTTTTCTTTTCATTTATTCATCACGAATTTCATAATTTACTGACATAATTTCCCAATTTTTTTTCTTCAATTCCCTATTAATTTTCTTTGAATTTCTTTTTTCGTGATAAATGATCGAATTTTCATCAATTGATTTTCTAATCGTGAAAATCAACCTAATTTTCTCTTGTCAATATTAATGGAAAAACAAAATTCTTTTCTCTTTGAGACGGTTTTCAATTTTTGTTTAAAAGATTATCAACGATGCTGAGTGAATGATGAGAGAATTGTGTTTTGGAATTTTTCTTTTTATTTTTTTTATTATATTGGTCGAGAATTTGAAACAATTCTAGAAATTCTACAAGTTATGAGAAGAAAAAAATGTTATGAGAAAATAAATTTTCTAGTAAAAAATAAAGGGCTCAGCCGGGATTTGAACCCGGGACCACTCGCACCCTAAGCGAGTATCATACCCCTAGACCACTGAGCCTTACAATTTATTCTTCAAATTTCATTACTTTTTTCTTTTCATTTATTCATCACGAATTTCATAATTTACTGACATAATTTCCCAATTTTTTTTCTTCAATTCCCTATTAATTTTCTTTGAATTTCTTTTTTCGTGATAAATGATCGAATTTTCATCAATTGATTTTCTAATCGTGAAAATCAACCTAATTTTCTCTTGTCAATATTAATGGAAAAACAAAATTCTTTTCTCTTTGAGACGGTTTTCAATTTTTGTTTAAAAGATTATCAACGATGCTGAGTGAATGATGAGAGAATTGTGTTTTGGAATTTTTCTTTTTATTTTTTTTATTATATTGGTCGAGAATTTGAAACAATTCTAGAAATTCTACAAGTTATGAGAAGAAAAAATGTTATGAGAAATATAAATTTTCTAGTAAAAAATAAAGGGCTCAGCCGGGATTTGAACCCGGGACCACTCGCACCCTAAGCGAGTATCATACCCCTAGACCACTGAGCCTTACAATTTATTCTTCAAATTTCATTACTTTTTTCTTTTCATTTATTCATCACGAATTTCATAATTTACTGACATAATTTCCCAATTTTTTTTCTTCAATTCCCTATTAATTTTCTTTGAATTTCTTTTTTCGTGATAAATGATCGAATTTTCATCAATTGATTTTCTAATCGTGAAAATCAACCTAATTTTCTCTTGTCAATATTAATGGAAAAACAAAATTCTTTTCTCTTTGAGACGGTTTTCAATTTTTGTTTAAAAGATTATCAACGATGCTGAGTGAATGATGAGAGAATTGTGTTTTGGAATTTTTCTTTTTATTTTTTTTTATTATATTGGTCGAGAATTTGAAACAATTCTAGAAATTCTACAAGTTATGAGAAGAAAAAATGTTATGAGAAATATAAATTTTCTAGTAAAAAATAAAGGGCTCAGCCGGGATTTGAACCCGGGACCACTCGCACCCTAAGCGAGTATCATACCCTAGACCACTGAGCCTTACAATTTATTCTTCAAATTTCATTACTTTTTTCTTTTCATTTATTCATCACGAATTTCATAATTTACTGACATAATTTCCCAATTTTTTTTCTTCAATTCCCTATTAATTTTCTTTGAATTTCTTTTTTCGTGATAAATGATCGAATTTTCATCAATTGATTTTCTAATCGTGAAAATCAACCTAATTTTCTCTTGTCAATATTAATGGAAAAACAAAATTCTTTTCTCTTTGAGACGGTTTTCAATTTTTGTTTAAAAGATTATCAACGATGCTGAGTGAATGATGAGAGAATTGTGTTTTGGAATTTTTCTTTTTATTTTTTTTTATTATATTGGTCGAGAATTTGAAACAATTCTAGAAATTCTACAAGTTATGAGAAGAAAAAATGTTATGAGAAATATAAATTTTCTAGTAAAAAAAAAGGGCTCAGCCGGGATTTGAACCCGGGACCACTCGCACCCTAAGCGAGTATCATACCCCTAGACCACTGAGCCTTACAATTTTTCTTCAAATTTCATTACTTTTTTCTTTTCATTTATTCATCACGAATTTCATAATTTACTGACATAATTTCCCAATTTTTTTTCTTCAATTCCCTATTAATTTTCTTTGAATTTCTTTTTTCGTGATAAATGATCGAATTTTCATCAATTGATTTTCTAATCGTGAAAATCAACCTAATTTTCTCTTGTCAATATTAATGGAAAAACAAAATTCTTTTCTCTTTGAGACGGTTTTCAATTTTTGTTTAAAAGATTATCAACGATGCTGAGTGAATGATGAGAGAATTGTGTTTTGGAATTTTTCTTTTTATTTTTTTTTATTATATTGGTCGAGAATTTGAAACAATTCTAGAAATTCTACAAGTTATGAGAAGAAAAAATGTTATGAGAAAATAAATTTTCTAGTAAAAAATAAAGGGCTCAGCCGGGATTTGAACCCGGGACCACTCGCACCCTAAGCGAGTATCATACCCCTAGACCACTGAGCCTTACAATTTATTCTTCAAATTTCATTACTTTTTTCTTTTCATTTATTCATCACGAATTTCATAATTTACTGACATAATTTCCCAATTTTTTTTTTCAATTCCCTATTAATTTTCTTTGAATTTCTTTTTTCGTGATAAATGATCGAATTTTCATCAATTGATTTTCTAATCGTGAAAATCAACCTAATTTTCTCTTGTCAATATTAATGGAAAAACAAAATTCTTTTCTCTTTGAGACGGTTTTCAATTTTTGTTTAAAAGATTATCAACGATGCTGAGTGAATGATGAGAGAATTGTGTTTTGGAATTTTTCTTTTTATTTTTTTTTATTATATTGGTCGAGAATTTGAAACAATTCTAGAAATTCTACAAGTTTATGAGAAGAAAAAATGTTATGAGAAATATAAATTTTCTAGTAAAAAATAAAGGGCTCAGCCGGGATTTGAACCCGGGACCACTCGCACCCTAAGCGAGTATCATACCCCTAGACCACTGAGCCTTACAATTTATTCTTCAAATTTCATTACTTTTTTCTTTTCATTTATTCATCACGAATTTCATAATTTACTGACATAATTTCCCAATTTTTTTTCTTCAATTCCCTATTAATTTTCTTTGAATTTCTTTTTTCGTGATAAATGATCGAATTTTCATCAATTGATTTTCTAATCGTGAAAATCAACCTAATTTTCTCTTGTCAATATTAATGGAAAAACAAAATTCTTTTCTCTTTGAGACGGTTTTCAATTTTTGTTTAAAAGATTATCAACGATGCTGAGTGAATGATGAGAGAATTGTGTTTTGGAATTTTTCTTTTTATTTTTTTTTTATTATATTGGTCGAGAATTTGAAACAATTCTAGAAATTCTACAAGTTATGAGAAGAAAAAATGTTATGAGAAATATAAATTTTCTAGTAAAAAATAAAGGGCTCAGCCGGGATTTGAACCCGGGACCACTCGCACCCTAAGCGAGTATCATACCCCTAGACCACTGAGCCTTACAATTTATTCTTCAAATTTCATTACTTTTTTCTTTTCATTTATTCATCACGAATTTCATAATTTACTGACATAATTTCCCAATTTTTTTTCTTCAATTCCCTATTAATTTTCTTTGAATTTCTTTTTCGTGATAAATGATCGAATTTTCATCAATTGATTTTCTAATCGTGAAAATCAACCTAATTTTCTCTTGTCAATATTAATGGAAAAACAAAATTCTTTTCTCTTTGAGACGGTTTTCAATTTTTGTTTAAAAGATTATCAACGATGCTGAGTGAATGATGAGAGAATTGTGTTTTGGAATTTTTCTTTTTATTTTTTTTTTTATTATATTGGTCGAGAATTTGAAACAATTCTAGAAATTCTACAAGTTATGAGAAGAAAAAATGTTATGAGAAATATAAATTTTCTAGTAAAAAATAAAGGGCTCAGCCGGGATTTGAACCCGGGACCACTCGCACCCTAAGCGAGTATCATACCCCTAGACCACTGAGCCTTACAATTTATTCTTCAAATTTCATTACTTTTTTCTTTTCATTTATTCATCACGAATTTCATAATTTACTGACATAATTTCCCAATTTTTTTTCTTCAATTCCCTATTAATTTTCTTTGAATTTCTTTTTTCGTGATAAATGATCGAATTTTCATCAATTGATTTTCTAATCGTGAAAATCAACCTAATTTTCTCTTGTCAATATTAATGGAAAAACAAAATTCTTTTCTCTTTGAGACGGTTTTCAATTTTTGTTTAAAAGATTATCAACGATGCTGAGTGAATGATGAGAGAATTGTGTTTTGGAATTTTTCTTTTTATTTTTTTTTATTATATTGGTCGAGAATTTGAAACAATTCTAGAAATTCTACAAGTTATGAGAAGAAAAAATGTTATGAGAAATATAAATTTTCTAGTAAAAAATAAAGGGCTCAGCCGGGATTTGAACCCGGGACCACTCGCACCCTAAGCGAGTATCATACCCCTAGACCACTGAGCCTTACAATTTATTCTTCAAATTTCATTACTTTTTTCTTTTCATTTATTCATCACGAATTTCATAATTTACTGACATAATTTCCCAATTTTTTTCTTCAATTCCCTATTAATTTTCTTTGAATTTCTTTTTTCGTGATAAATGATCGAATTTTCATCAATTGATTTTCTAATCGTGAAAATCAACCTAATTTTCTCTTGTCAATATTAATGGAAAAACAAAATTCTTTTCTCTTTGAGACGGTTTTCAATTTTTGTTTAAAAGATTATCAACGATGCTGAGTGAATGATGAGAGAATTGTGTTTTGGAATTTTTCTTTTTATTTTTTTTATTATATTGGTCGAGAATTTGAAACAATTCTAGAAATTCTACAAGTTATGAGAAGAAAAAATGTTATGAGAAATATAAATTTTCTAGTAAAAAATAAAGGGCTCAGCCGGGATTTGAACCCGGGACCACTCGCACCCTAAGCGAGTATCATACCCCTAGACCACTGAGCCTTACAATTTATTCTTCAAATTTCATTACTTTTTTCTTTTCATTATTCACGAATTTCATAATTTACTGACATAATTTCCCAATTTTTTTTCTTCAATTCCCTATTAATTTTCTTTGAATTTCTTTTTTCGTGATAAATGATCGAATTTTCATCAATTGATTTTCTAATCGTGAAAATCAACCTAATTTTCTCTTGTCAATATTAATGGAAAAACAAAATTCTTTTCTCTTTGAGACGGTTTTCAATTTTTGTTTAAAAGATTATCAACGATGCTGAGTGAATGATGAGAGAATTGTGTTTTGGAATTTTTCTTTTATTTTTTTTTTTTATATTGGTCGAGAATTTGAAACAATTCTAGAAATTCTACAAGTTATGAGAAGAAAAAATGTTATGAGAAATATAAATTTTCTAGTAAAAAATAAAGGGCTCAGCCGGGATTTGAACCCGGGACCACTCGCACCCTAAGCGAGTATCATACCCCTAGACCACTGAGCCTTACAATTTATTCTTCAAATTTCATTACTTTTTTCTTTTCATTTATTCATCACGAATTTCATAATTTACTGACATAATTTCCCAATTTTTTTTCTTCAATTCCCTATTAATTTTCTTGAATTTCTTTTTTCGTGATAAATGATCGAATTTTCATCAATTGATTTTCTAATCGTGAAAATCAACCTAATTTTCTCTTGTCAATATTAATGGAAAAACAAAATTCTTTTCTCTTTGAGACGGTTTTCAATTTTTGTTTAAAAGATTATCAACGATGCTGAGTGAATGATGAGAGAATTGTGTTTTGGAATTTTTCTTTTTATTTTTTTTTATTATATTGGTCGAGAATTTGAAACAATTCTAGAAATTCTACAAGTTATGAGAAGAAAAAATGTTATGAGAAATATAAATTTTCTAGTAAAAAATAAAGGGCTCAGCCGGGATTTGAACCCGGGACCACTCGCACCCTAAGCGAGTATCATACCCCTAGACCACTGAGCCTTACAATTTATTCTTCAAATTTCATTACTTTTTTCTTTTCATTTATTCATCACGAATTTCATAATTTACTGACATAATTTCCCAATTTTTTTTTCTTCAATTCCCTATTAATTTTCTTTGAATTTCTTTTTTCGTGATAAATGATCGAATTTTCATCAATTGATTTTCTAATCGTGAAAATCAACCTAATTTTCTCTTGTCAATATTAATGGAAAAACAAAATTCTTTTCTCTTTGAGACGGTTTTCAATTTTTTTTTAAAAGATTATCAACGATGCTGAGTGAATGATGAGAGAATTGTGTTTTGGAATTTTCTTTTTATTTTTTTTTATTATATTGGTCGAGAATTTGAAACAATTCTAGAAATTCTACAAGTTATGAGAAGAAAAAATGTTATGAGAAATATAAATTTTCTAGTAAAAAATAAAGGGCTCAGCCGGGATTTGAACCCGGGACCACTCGCACCCTAAGCGAGTATCATACCCTAGACCACTGAGCCTTACAATTTATTCTTCAAATTTCATTACTTTTTTCTTTTCATTTATTCATCACGAATTTCATAATTTACTGACATAATTTCCCAATTTTTTTTTTCAATTCCCTATTAATTTTCTTTGAATTTCTTTTTTCGTGATAAATGATCGAATTTTCATCAATTGATTTTCTAATCGTGAAAATCAACCTAATTTTCTCTTGTCAATATTAATGGAAAAACAAAATTCTTTTCTCTTTGAGACGGTTTTCAATTTTTGTTTAAAAGATTATCAACGATGCTGAGTGAATGATGAGAGAATTGTGTTTTGGAATTTTTCTTTTTATTTTTTTATTATATTGGTCGAGAATTTGAAACAATTCTAGAAATTCTACAAGTTATGAGAAAAAAAATGTTATGAGAAATATAAATTTTCTAGTAAAAAATAAAGGGCTCAGCCGGGATTTGAACCCGGGACCACTCGCACCCTAAGCGAGTATCATACCCCTAGACCACTGAGCCTTACAATTTATTCTTCAAATTTCATTACTTTTTTCTTTTCATTTATTCATCACGAATTTCATAATTTACTGACATAATTTCCCAATTTTTTTTCTTCAATTCCCTATTAATTTTCTTTGAATTTCTTTTTTCGTGATAAATGATCGAATTTTCATCAATTGATTTTCTAATCGTGAAAATCAACCTAATTTTCTCTTGTCAATATTAATGGAAAAACAAAAATTCTTTTCTCTTTGAGACGGTTTTCAATTTTTGTTTAAAAGATTATCAACGATGCTGAGTGAATGATGAGAGAATTGTGTTTTGGAATTTTTCTTTTTATTTTTTTTATTATATTGGTCGAGAATTTGAAACAATTCTAGAAATTCTACAAGTTATGAGAAGAAAAAATGTTATGAGAAATATAAATTTTCTAGTAAAAAATAAAGGGCTCAGCCGGGATTTGAACCCGGGACCACTCGCACCCTAAGCGAGTATCATACCCCTAGACCACTGAGCCTTACAATTTATTCTTCAAATTTCATTACTTTTTCTTTTCATTTATTCATCACGAATTTCATAATTTACTGACATAATTTCCCAATTTTTTTTTCTTCAATTCCCTATTAATTTTCTTTGAATTTCTTTTTTCGTGATAAATGATCGAATTTTCATCAATTGATTTTCTAATCGTGAAAATCAACCTAATTTTCTCTTGTCAATATTAATGGAAAAACAAAATTCTTTTCTCTTTGAGACGGTTTTCAATTTTTGTTTAAAAGATTATCAACGATGCTGAGTGAATGATGAGAGAATTGTGTTTTGGAATTTTTCTTTTTATTTTTTTTATTATATTGGTCGAGAATTTGAAACAATTCTAGAAATTCTACAAGTTATGAGAAGAAAAAATGTTATGAGAAATATAAATTTCTAGTAAAAAATAAAGGGCTCAGCCGGGATTTGAACCCGGGACCACTCGCACCCTAGCGAGTATCATACCCCTAGACCACTGAGCCTTACAATTTATTCTTCAAATTTCATTACTTTTTTCTTTTCATTTATTCATCACGAATTTCATAATTTACTGACATAATTTCCCAATTTTTTTTCTTCAATTCCCTATTAATTTTCTTTGAATTTCTTTTTTTCGTGATAAATGATCGAATTTTCATCAATTGATTTTCTAATCGTGAAAATCAACCTAATTTTCTCTTGTCAATATTAATGGAAAAACAAAATTCTTTTCTCTTTGAGACGGTTTTCAATTTTTGTTTAAAAGATTATCAACGATGCTGAGTGAATGATGAGAGAATTGTGTTTTGGAATTTTTCTTTTTTTTTTTTTTTTATTATATTGGTCGAGAATTTGAAACAATTCTAGAAATTCTACAAGTTATGAGAAGAAAAAATGTTATGAGAAATAAATTTTCTAGTAAAAAATAAAGGGCTCAGCCGGGATTTGAACCCGGGACCACTCGCACCCTAAGCGAGTATCATACCCCTAGACCACTGAGCCTTACAATTTATTCTTCAAATTTCATTACTTTTTTCTTTTCATTTATTCATCACGAATTTCATAATTTACTGACATAATTTCCCAATTTTTTTCTTCAATTCCCTATTAATTTTCTTTGAATTTCTTTTTTCGTGATAAATGATCGAATTTTCATCAATTGATTTTCTAATCGTGAAAATCAACCTAATTTCTCTTGTCAATATTAATGGAAAAACAAAATTCTTTTCTCTTTGAGACGGTTTTCAATTTTGTTTAAAAGATTATCAACGATGCTGAGTGAATGATGAGAGAATTGTGTTTTGGAATTTTTCTTTTTATTTTTTTTATTATATTGGTCGAGAATTTGAAACAATTCTAGAAATTCTACAAGTTATGAGAAGAAAAAATGTTATGAGAAATATAAATTTTCTAGTAAAAAATAAAGGGCTCAGCCGGGATTTGAACCCGGGACCACTCGCACCCTAAGCGAGTATCATACCCCTAGACCACTGAGCCTTACAATTTATTCTTCAAATTTCATTACTTTTTTCTTTCA
Source organism: Microvelia longipes (assembly GCA_018340805.1). Taxonomy (NCBI): domain Eukaryota; kingdom Metazoa; phylum Arthropoda; class Insecta; order Hemiptera; family Veliidae; genus Microvelia; species Microvelia longipes. The sequence goes on along the minus strand of JACMZG010000368.1, from coordinate 7,423 downwards.
TTTATTCATCACGAATTTCATAATTTACTGACATAATTTCCCAATTTTTTTTTTCAATTCCCTATTAATTTTCTTTGAATTTCTTTTTTCGTGATAAATGATCGAATTTTCATCAATTGATTTTCTAATCGTGAAAATCAACCTAATTTTCTCTTGTCAATATTAATGGAAAAACAAAATTCTTTTCTCTTTGAGACGGTTTTCAATTTTTGTTTAAAAGATTATCAACGATGCTGAGTGAATGATGAGAGAATTGTGTTTTGGAATTTTTCTTTTTATTTTTTTTTATTATATTGGTCGAGAATTTGAAACAATTCTAGAAATTCTACAAGTTATGAGAAGAAAAAATGTTATGAGAAAATAAAATTTTCTAGTAAAAAATAAAGGGCTCAGCCGGGATTTGAACCCGGGACCACTCGCACCCTAAGCGAGTATCATACCCCTAGACCACTGAGCCTTACAATTATTCTTCAAATTTCATTACTTTTTTCTTTTCATTTATTCATCACGAATTTCATAATTTACTGACATAATTTCCCAATTTTTTTTCTTCAATTCCCTATTAATTTTCTTTGAATTTCTTTTTTCGTGATAAATGATCGAATTTTCATCAATTGATTTTCTAATCGTGAAAATCAACCTAATTTTCTCTTGTCAATATTAATGGAAAAACAAAATTCTTTTCTCTTTGAGACGGTTTTCAATTTTGTTTAAAAGATTATCAACGATGCTGAGTGAATGATGAGAGAATTGTGTTTTGGAATTTTTCTTTTTATTTTTTTTTATTATATTGGTCGAGAATTTGAAACAATTCTAGAAATTCTACAAGTTATGAGAAGAAAAAATGTTATGAGAAATATAAATTTTCTAGTAAAAAATAAAGGGCTCAGCCGGGATTTGAACCCGGGACCACTCGCACCCTAAGCGAGTATCATACCCCTAGACCACTGAGCCTTACAATTTATTCTTCAAATTTCATTACTTTTTTCTTTTCATTTATTCATCACGAATTTCATAATTTACTGACATAATTTCCCAATTTTTTTTCTTCAATTCCCTATTAATTTTCTTTGAATTTTTTTTTTCGTGATAAATGATCGAATTTTCATCAATTGATTTTCTAATCGTGAAAATCAACCTAATTTTCTCTTGTCAATATTAATGGAAAACAAAATTCTTTTCTCTTTGAGACGGTTTTCAATTTTTGTTTAAAAGATTATCAACGATGCTGAGTGAATGATGAGAGAATTGTGTTTTGGAATTTTTCTTTTTTATTTTTTTTATTATATTGGTCGAGAATTTGAAACAATTCTAGAAATTCTACAAGTTATGAGAAGAAAAAATGTTATGAGAAATATAAATTTTCTAGTAAAAATAAAGGGCTCAGCCGGGATTTGAACCGGGACCACTCGCACCCTAAGCGAGTATCATACCCCTAGACCACTGAGCCTTACAATTTATTCTTCAAATTTCATTACTTTTTTCTTTTCATTTATTCATCACGAATTTCATAATTTACTGACATAATTTCCCAATTTTTTTCTTCAATTCCCTATTAATTTTCTTTGAATTTCTTTTTTCGTGATAAATGATCGAATTTTCATCAATTGATTTTCTAATCGTGAAAATCAACCTAATTTTCTCTTGTCAATATTAATGGAAAAACAAAATTCTTTTCTCTTTGAGACGGTTTTCAATTTTTGTTTAAAAGATTATCAACGATGCTGAGTGAATGATGAGAGAATTGTGTTTTGGAATTTTTCTTTTTTATTTTTTTTATTTATATTGGTCGAGAATTTGAAACAATTCTAGAAATTCTACAAGTTATGAGAAGAAAAATGTTATGAGAAATATAAATTTTCTAGTAAAAAAATAAAGGGCTCAGCCGGGATTTGAACCCGGGACCACTCGCACCCTAAGCGAGTATCATACCCCTAGACCACTGAGCCTTACAATTTATTCTTCAAATTTCATTACTTTTTTCTTTTCATTTATTCATCACGAATTTCATAATTTACTGACATAATTTCCCAATTTTTTTCTTCAATTCCCTATTAATTTTCTTTGAATTTCTTTTTTCGTGATAAATGATCGAATTTTCATCAATTGATTTTCTAATCGTGAAAATCAACCTAATTTTCTCTTGTCAATATTAATGGAAAAAAAAAAAATTCTTTTCTCTTTGAGACGGTTTTCAATTTTTGTTTAAAAGATTATCAACGATGCTGAGTGAATGATGAGAGAATTGTGTTTTGGAATTTTTCTTTTTATTTTTTTTTTATTATATGGTCGAGAATTTGAAACAATTCTAGAAATTCTACAAGTTATGAGAAGAAAAAATGTTATGAGAAATATAAATTTTCTAGTAAAAAATAAAGGGCTCAGCCGGGATTTGAACCCGGGACCACTCGCACCTAAGCGAGTATCATACCCCTAGACCACTGAGCCTTACAATTTATTCTTCAAATTTCATTACTTTTTCTTTTTTTTATTCATCACGAATTTCATAATTTACTGACATAATTTCCCAATTTTTTTCTTCAATTCCCTATTAATTTTCTTTGAATTTCTTTTTTCGTGATAAATGATCGAATTTTCATCAATTGATTTTCTAATCGTGAAAATCAACCTAATTTTCTCTTGTCAATATTAATGGAAAAACAAAATTCTTTTCTCTTTGAGACGGTTTTCAATTTTGTTTAAAGATTATCAACGATGCTGAGTGAATGATGAGAGAATTGTGTTTTGGAATTTTTCTTTTATTTTTTTTTATTATATTGGTCGAGATTTGAAACAATTCGAAATTCTACAAGTTATGAGAAGAAAATGTTATGAGAAATATTAAATTTTAGTAAAAAATAAAGGTCAGCCGGGATTTGAACCCGGACCACTCTCACCCTAAGCGAGTATCATACCCCCCACTGAGCCTTTTATTCTTCAAATTTACTTTACTTCTTTTTTATTCATCACGAATTTCATAATTTACTGACATAATTTCCAATTTTTTTTCTTAATTCCCTATTAATTTTCTTTGAATTTTTTTTTCGTGATAAATGATCGAATTTTCATCAATTGATTTTCTAATCGTGAAAATCAACCTAATTTTCTCTTGTCAATATTAATGGAAAAACAAAATTCTTTCTCTTTGAGACGGTTTTCAATTTTTGTTTAAAAGATTATCAACGATGCTGAGTGAATGATGAGAGAATTGTGTTTTGGAATTTTTCTTTTATTTTTTTTATATATTGGTCGAGAATTTGAAACAATTCTAGAAATTCTACAAGTTATGAGAAGAAAAAATGTTATGAGAAATATAAATTTTCTAGTAAAAAAAAATAAAGGGCTCAGCCGGGATTTGAACCCGGGACCACTCGCACCCTAAGCGAGTATCATACCCCTAGACCACTGAGCCTTACAATTTATTCTTCAAATTTCATTACTTTTTTCTTTTCATTTATTCATCACGAATTTCATAATTTACTGACATAATTTCCCAATTTTTTTCTTCAATTCCCTATTAATTTTCTTTGAATTTCTTTTTTCGTGATAAATGATCGAATTTTCATCAATTGATTTTCTAATCGTGAAAATCAACCTAATTTTCTCTTGTCAATATTAATGGAAAAACAAAATTCTTTTCTCTTTGAGACGGTTTTTCAATTTTTGTTTAAAAGATTATCAACGATGCTGAGTGAATGATGAGAGAATTGTGTTTTGGAATTTTTTTTTTATTTTTTTTTATTATATTGGTCGAGAATTTGAAACAATTCTAGAAATTCTACAAGTTATGAGAAGAAAAAATGTTATGAGAAATATAAATTTTCTAGTAAAAATAAAGGGCTCAGCCGGGATTTGAACCCGGGACCACTCGCACCCTAAGCGAGTATCATACCCCTAGACCACTGAGCCTTACAATTTATTCTTCAAATTTCATTACTTTTTTCTTTTCATTTATTCATCACGAATTTCATAATTTACTGACATAATTTCCCAATTTTTTTTCTTCAATTCCCTATTAATTTTCTTTGAATTTCTTTTTTCGTGATAATGATCGAATTTTCATCAATTGATTTTCTAATCGTGAAAATCAACCTAATTTTCTCTTGTCAATATTAATGGAAAAAACAAAATTCTTTTCTCTTTGAGACGGTTTTCAATTTTTGTTTAAAAGATTATCAACGATGCTGAGTGAATGATGAGAGAATTGTGTTTTGGAATTTTTCTTTTTATTTTTTTTTATTATATTGGTCGAGAATTTGAAACAATTCTAGAAATTCTACAAGTTATGAGAAGAAAAAATGTTATGAGAAATATAAATTTCTAGTAAAAAATAAAGGGCTCAGCCGGATTTTGAACCCGGGACCACTCGCACCCTAAGCGAGTATCATACCCTAGACCACTGAGCCTTACAATTTATTCTTCAAATTTCATTACTTTTTCTTTTCATTTATTCATCACGAATTTCATAATTTACTGACATAATTTCCCAATTTTTTTTTCTTCAATTCCCTATTAATTTTCTTTGAATTTCTTTTTTCGTGATAAATGATCGAATTTTCATCAATTGATTTTCTAATCGTGAAAATCAACCTAATTTTCTCTTGTCAATATTAATGGAAAAACAAAATTCTTTTCTCTTTGAGACGGTTTTCAATTTTTGTTTAAAAGATTATCAACGATGCTGAGTGAATGATGAGAGAATTGTGTTTTTGGAATTTTTCTTTTTATTTTTTTTTATTATATTGGTCGAGAATTTGAAACAATTCTAGAAATTCTACAAGTTATGAGAAGAAAAAAATGTTATGAGAAATATAAATTTTCTAGTAAAAAATAAAGGGCTCAGCCGGGATTTGAACCGGACCACTCGCACCCTAAGCGAGTATCATACCCCTAGACCACTGAGCCTTACAATTTATTCTTCAAATTTCATTACTTTTTTCTTTCATTTATTCATCACGAATTTCATAATTTACTGACATAATTTCCAATTTTTTTCTTCAATTCCCTATTAATTTTTTTGAATTTCTTTTTTCGTGATAAATGATCGAATTTTCATCAATTGATTTTCTAATCGTGAAAATCAACCTAATTTTCTCTTGTCAATATTAATGGAAAAACAAATTCTTTTCTCTTTGAGACGGTTTTCAATTTTTGTTTAAAAGATTATCAACGATGCTGAGTGAATGATGAGAGAATTGTGTTTTGGAATTTTTCTTTTATTTTTTTTTATTATATTGGTCGAGAATTTGAAACAATTCTAGAATTCTACAAGTTATGAGAAGAAAAAATGTTATGAGAAATATAAATTTTCTAGTAAAAAATAAAGGGCTCAGCCGGGATTTGAACCCGGGACCACTCGCACCTAAGCGAGTATCATACCCCTAGACCACTGAGCCTTACAATTTATTCTTCAAATTTCATTACTTTTTTCTTTATTCATCACGAATTCATAATTTACTGACATAATTTCCCAATTTTTTTTTCTTCAATTCCTATTAATTTTCTTTGAATTTTCTTTTTTTCGTGATAAATGATCGAATTTTCATCAATTGATTTTCTAATCGTGAAAATCAACCTAATTTTCTTTGTCAATATTAATGGAAAAACAAAATTCTTTTCTCTTTGAGACGGTTTTCAATTTTTGTTTTAAAGATTATCAACGATGCTGAGTGAATGATGAGAGAATTGTGTTTTGGAATTTTTCTTTTTTTTTTTTTTTATTATATTGGTCGAGAATTTGAAACAATTCTAGAAATTCTACAAGTTATGAGAAAGAAAAAAATATTAAATTTTCTAGTAAAAAATAAAGGGCTCAGCCGGGATTGAACCCGGGACCACTCGCACCCTAAGCGAGTATCAACCCCTAGACACTGAGCCTTACAATTTATTCTTCAATTTCATTACTTTTTTCTTTTCATTTATTCATCACGAATTTCATAATTTACTGACATATTTCCCAATTTTTTTTCTTCAATTCCCTATTAATTTTCTTTGAATTTCTTTTTTCGTGATAAATGATCGAATTTTCATCAATTGATTTTCTAATCGGGAAAATCAACCTAATTTTCTCTTGTCAATATTAATGGAAAAAACAAATTCTTTTCTCTTTGAGACGGTTTTCAATTTTTGTTTTAAAGATTATCAACGATGCTGAGTGAATGATGAGAGAATTGTTGTGTTTTGGAATTTTTCTTTTATTTTTTTTATTATATTGGTCGAGAATTTGAAACAATTCTAGAAATTCTACAAGTTTTGAGAAGAAAAAAATGTTATGAGAAATATAAATTTTCTAGTAAAAAATAAAGGGCTCAGCCGGGATTTGAACCCGGGACCACTCGCACCCTAAGCGAGTATCATACCCCTTAGACCACTGAGCCTTACAATTTATTCTTCAAATTTCATTACTTTTTCTTTTCATTTATTCATCACGAATTTCATATTTTACTGACATAATTTCCCAATTTTTTTCCTTCAATTCCCTATTAATTTTCTTTGAATTTCTTTTTTCGTGATAAATGATCGAATTTTCATCAATTGATTTTCTATCGTGGAAAATCAACCTAATTTTCTCTTGTCAATATTAATGGGAAAAAACAAAATTCTTTTCTCTTTGAGACGGTTTTCAATTTTTGTTTAAAAGATTATCAACGATGCTGAGTGAATGATGAGAGAATTGTGTTTTGGAATTTTTTCTTTTTATTTTTTTTATTATATTGGTCGAGAATTTGAAACAATTCTAGAAATTCTACAAGTTATGAGAAGAAAAAATGTTATGAGAGAATATAAATTTTCTAGTAAAAAATAAAGGGCTCAGCCGGATTGAACCCGGGACCACTCGCACCCTAAGCGAGTATCATACCCTAGACCACTGAGCCTTACAATTTATTCTTCAAATTTCATTACTTTTTTCTTTTCATTTATTCATCACGAATTTCATATTTACTGACATAATTTCCCAATTTTTTTCTTCAATTCCCTATTAATTTTCTTTGAATTTCTTTTTTCGTGATAAATGATCGAATTTTCATCAATTGATTTTCTAATCGTGAAAATCAACCTAATTTTTCTTGTCAATATTAATGGAAAAAACAAAATTCTTTTCTCTTTGAGACGGTTTTTCAATTTTTGTTTAAAAGATTATCAACGATGCTGAGTGAATGATGAGAGAATTGTGTTGGAATTTTTCTTTTATTTTTTTTATATTATGGTCGAGAATTTGAAACAATTCTAGAAATTCTACAAGTATGAGAAGAAAAATTTATGAGAAATATAAAGTTTCTAGTAAAAAATAAGGGGCTCAGCCGGGATTTGAACCCGGGACCACTGCGACCCTAAGCGAGTTTATCATACCCCAAAGACCCACTGAGCCTTAACAATTTATTCTTCAAAGTCATTACTTTTTGCTTTTCATTTATCATCACGA
>JACMZG010000367.1:0-19384 GCA_018340805.1 Microvelia longipes | reverse complement strand
CAGAGTTCTCAGATTTCAAACTAAAAGCATCTAAAAACACCTTTCTCTTCAGAGAGATCTCAAGTTTAAAATTAATTGGTTTTATGCAAGAATGTTTGAACCCTACTACCTCGAGCTTTACAGAGTTCTCTATTACATCTTTTTTTTCGTTTTAATCCGTTTAGGGTCCTACAAGATCTTCAAACTCAGGACTTTACGGAACTGTTAGGGTCTGTGGATTTATTAGCGTCAAGGTTTGTCCTTCAGATCAGTCGCTGGAAATCGAGTGTACAAGATTAAGCTGTTTTTCAAACTCGTTATTGGATCCCTTGAGGTTGAGAAAATTTTAATTCTAGGTATCTATCAGCTGAATCTCTTACGGAAACTATATCTCCGCAATTAAGTCGGTTGAATAACCGGATAATGATAATAAATTATTAGTATTCTCTATAATTTGTGTATTCACAGAAATGGTATGACGAGACTAAGAATAGGTAGTTGATGATTTTCTCTAATCATCAACGAAGTCTAGTCGTTGTTCTGAAACTCGCAATAAGTTATAGACAACCCAATTTATACAAATCGCGAATTTTCTTTGAAAAAATATGGGCTTTTGTACATTTTTTTGGCTATTTAACAAATATCATTAACTTAAGTTGTATTTATCCTTAGAATAATATATATATAGAAGGGCAGGGCCGTAAAACAATGTAATTCCGCTGATAACACGAAAGCCAGTTGACTGGTGCACCTAAGTAATGCTGCCAACTGACAACAAAACATTATTTAAATATTTGTCATAAATATCTATTAATGAAGAAAGATCGTAAAGAACAAATATAATAACTTAAAACACCTGCTGAGTATTTAATAAAACTGGTCTTAGATGGCAAAAGGTGGCGAATACAAGAATCTACATTTAGTTGACGGGACTATTATTATATATATTTAATAATACGTTAAATACTATTTAAAATGCTTTAAATATTTGTAAATGCATCGATTTAATTTATATTAGTATTTTATGATAATCGATCATTAATTAATAATAGAACTAAATAATTCAGCAACCGAAGTATTTGCCAACTTTTTTTTTTAGAAATTGTATATTGTAGGGTGGCAGCATTACTTAGGTGCACCAGTGTGTGTATGGGTTCCGCTTTCTACATTTTTATTTTTCATTATCTTTTGACTATTTCTTTTCAATGTTTTGTTTGATATAGTCTATTGTAATTTGCTCTGTTAGTTATAGCACTGATGGTGACCAATAGTTAGGTTTAAAGCTCTTTGCCAATAAAGTTTAGTTTTTGTGGAGAACTTTTCTGTCATAATTTATAATGGAAAATTCTCATTCACTGATATGGTTCGTCACTGTATTTTTTTTCTCGGAAAATCCTATGGTCATTTGATTAAAGTTTCGTTTAATAGGAAATACGTTTGTCTGGATTGCAGAGTTGGACTCTAAATAAATGTTTGTCCCTGACACAATTATTTGTGGCTCTCTGCTATCAAGAAGAATCATCAGTGTCATGTTGAATGAGGGGTTCTTAGCGGAGTTTAGTCGGAGGGATAGATAGTGAATAATGTACACAGAGGGGATCAATCGCAGACAGGAAGTGTTGATTTATGGCCTCAGTTTGTACCTCGTTCTAAGCTCCAGCTACTCTACATAGTTTCCTAGCCTCCTCTACATAGCTCTACAGTTTCACAACCCACTCTAGATAGCTCTAAGGGTAAACTCTATATGCATGAAATGCTGAGCTTGGCAACAGTGTTACCTACATCTTGAAACTTGATTACATAAGGAAAACATGTCGGGTTCTCTTTTTAGAAAGGTTTTAAAATCAATCAAGCTAAGTAACCTTTCTGATAAGGTTCTGTCGTTTTTGCTATAATCTTACAATCTCTTATTTTTAGGTTTCGATCTTTGTTATTTTTCTTACTATTTAAATGTCGAGGTGTTGCGGGTCTGCTGGTGATTCGATTTACATATAGTAGGGTAGGAATGGTTATTGATTATTAAAACGTTTAGCGAATTTCCTTTGAAAAAAGTCGCGTATGAGAAGGCTCGTGTAGAGGGGGGGGGGGTAGGACCACCAACCACCTTTGGGACATGGATTCTATTGAATACCAGGTTGTTGTGACGCCATTTACCTGGTTGGCTGAGTCAGAAAAAGTTTAAAAAATTGGTAAAATTCAACATTTTATGTTGTATTGAATTTTAATGTTGGGAAAAGGTTTTTATTTTAGATATAAATCGAATTAATATAGAGATAAATAATATAGAGATAAGGGATTATTATAGAGATAAATCGAATAAACACGGGCTGGAGTAGATACGACCACTCTAAGTGAACAAATAGTAAAAAAAACGCGAAAATAACAGAAACCTAAAATAGCTGTCTTTTACACTAAATAGTTTCGAACAAAACTGGTCCAAAGTCGATAAAACCGCTTTAAATGTCCAAAAAGTTGAAAACAGTGGTATATTACCGGATACTCTAAAATAGGTCGATACACAACTCATGTTGAGTAGGGTGTCGTTTTCGGACAATCCAATAAAACCGGCTCGGAGTCAATAAGACTACTCAAAGCTAGGTTTCTTAGGTTCAAATCTTGGTACCGGTACTAATTTTTATCGCCTCTTTTACAAATTGTTTCTTTTCCTAAAAATACCGAAGTATATAGGAAAAGTATTGCGTTTTACACTAAATATCTAAAACCGGGATTTCGCCTTTAAATCTAATGAATATTTAATTAGTATTTTTGTCACAAACAGCTATTGATACCAAAATACATAATTGTAATAAGCAATTTTATTAGTTTATTAATATTAATTTTCCAACTTTTTCATTTTTGTCATTTTAAAGAACTGAAGAAGCTCAGGATCCCTGGGCGAAAGCTCTTCAATAATTTATTTTCAATAAATTTTTATAAGGACTAAAGTCTTCATTAATTTAATTGATATTAAATTTGTAATAGTCCAAAAAGCTCTAAAGTTATTGAATATTTCGGTTAAATTGTTAAATAATTTTCCAGATTATACCACCCTTCAAATTTGAAGGCTGAGTAGTGAGTAGGAGTCTAATTCCTTATTTAACATCACTAATCCCACAATACATGTTTTTTTTCAAATCCGAAATCTGAATTCAATTATGAGGAGACCCTAAATATTTGAGATTTTAATGACTCAGTGGACAGTGGGGGGGCTGGGGTCGATTTAGGGAGGCGGGGATTGACCCCATTACGTAATTTTTCACTAATCCAACTTTGAATATTTTATTTCATAATTAGGTTTGAATGTTTTTTATAGGAATTCAATGTTTAATGTAACAATGGCTTGGGCAATTTCTTCCAGCGCAAAGGAATTGAGCTAAAACCTTTTTAAGGCTTGCATTAAAGGTGTTTAATGCAGCTTAAAAAAAAACATTTAATATTTGAGATATAACGGTGATAAAATGTTCTATATAACGAGTGTTTAATCATCAAAATCGGATGACTGCAACCAAAGTTATGGCTCTTTCAAAAACAAAATGGTTAATTTATGCCAAGTCAGCAAACATGTTTGAATAAATATTAGCTTTTTGTGCATTTCTTTTTGTAACAAATAGATAAACCATCTCTGATTTATACATATTATAAAATATAAGGTTTATGCAACTTTATGTCTCTGGTTTACCATAGTTTCTGGTTATGCAGTCATGTCTCTGGTTTACCATAGTTTCTGGTTATGCACTGGTTTACCATATAGTTTCTGGTTTATGCCAGTCATGTCTTCTGGTTTTACCCATAGTTTCTGGTTTATGCACATTCTTGTCGTTGGTTTACCCATAGTTTCTGGTTTATGCACTGTCATGTCTCTGGTTAACTCAAGGGAACAAAAATTGGTATTAGCAGGGATTTAGTACCCTCCACCAGAAGGAGAGTCTCGAAATTAGTCAAAATAAAGAAGGAAATAGGCAAGAGGAATCCAGCTATTAAAACTATTATTAAAAGGGACGAACTTATTATAGAAGGCAAGACATTTGTATGGAGAGAAAGAAGAGGAATTTTTTATTTTTGTAACAACCAACTCTCCAATGGACTACAACTAATAAAAGAATTAACTAAGTTAGATTTGAATTACATTGTACAATGTATCATTAAGAATGAAAATGACAGTGTAAACAAAGAATCAAAAATTAATTAATTTTGAATCTAATATAATCTAATAACCCCACCACCACCACCACCAAAAAAAAGAAAGAAAAGCTAAATGATAATCAAAAAGTAAAATAAAAATGATAAAGTAAATGTACTAAGTGACACATAATTTTCATACATTTAATAGTAAAGATTATGTATTTTGTATAATTTAATAAATATAGTGAACATAAATTAATAATAATTATATATTTTAAAATAATTAATTTAATAAATAATATAAAGATAAAAAATAAAATATAAAATATAATAAAAATATAAACGATGTTTTTTATAAGTTTTAAATTAGTTTAAAAACATAAAATCTTAAATAAATTAACTCTCATAAATACTTAGTTAAATATACTATCTGTTAATTTAAATAGAGTAATATAGCAAGCTAAAAATGTAAAAGATCTAAAGTTTATGAAAATAAACTTAAAGTACCACAGCCTTGGCTGATTTAGGTCAACCTGGTTTTATTATAAATTTTATTGTAACAATTTGTTTAGACTAATAAATGGTATTCATTCATTCATTCATTCATCATTCATGTCTTGTGGTTTATGGTTTCTGGTTTATGCACAGTCATGTCTCTGGTTTACCATAGTTTCTGGTTTAGCCCTGGGTTTAGTTTCTGGTTATGCACGTCATGTGTCACTGGTTTCCCATAGTTTTCTGTTTATGCACTTCATGTCTGTTTTCCATAGTTTCTGGTTTATGACATCATGTAATAGTTTACCATTGTTTCTGGTTTATGCACAGTCATGTCTCTGGTTTACCCATATAGTTTTGGTTTATGCACAGTCATGTTCTGGTTTACCCATAGTTTTGGTTTATGCACATTCATGTTTGAGTTTACCATTGTTTTGGTTTATGCACAGTCATGTCACTGGGTTAGTAGTTTCTGGTTTATGCAAGTCATGTCTTGGTTTACCATAGGTTCGGTTTTGCACCTTTATGTCTCTGGTTTACCCATAGTTTCTGGTTTATGCACAGTCATGTCTCTGGTTTACCCATAGTTTCTGGTTTTGACATTCATGTCACTAGTTACCCTTGTTTTGGTTTATGCCAGTATGTCACGTTTACATAGTTTTTGGTTATGCGTCATGTCTCTGGTTTTCCATAGTTTCTGGTTTATGACAGTCATGTCACTGGTTTACCCGTTTTGTGGTTATGCACATTCATGTTCATGGTTTTACATAGTTTCTGGTTTAGCACAGTCTGTCACTGGTTTACCTGTTTTGGTTTATGCACAGTCCATGTCTTGGTTTACCATGTATTCTAGGTGTTGCGTCATTTCATGTATCTGGTTTACCCATGTTTGGTTTTATGCACGATATGTCATGGTTTACCCCATGTTTCTGGTTAGTTTGTGCGTTACCATGTTTCTGGTTTATGACAGTCATGTCTTGGTACCATAGTTTCTGGGTTTATGCATTTGTCACGGTTTCCCATGTTTTGGTTTTTTGATCATGTCCTGTTTACTTGTTCTGGTTTTGCACTGTAGTCTCTGGTTTATCGCGGCTAGTATAGTTTTGTTGTATGCCAAGTATCATGTCTTGGTTGACATGTTTTGGTTTATGATTATGTTCGTGGTTTACCATAGGTTCTGTTTATGCACTTCATGTGTCTTGTTTACCCATGTAGTTTTTGGTTTATGCCAGTTGCTCTCTGGTACCATAGTGTGGTGGTGTGGTGTGCATGTCTCTGGATTATCCAATACAGTTGCTGGTGGTATGCACAGTCATGTCACTGGGTTTACCATGTTTCTGAGTTTATGGCACTTCTGTCACTAGTTTACCCTTGTTTCTGGTTTATGCCAGCATGTCTGGTTACCATGTTTCTGGTTTATGAAGTCTGTTTGGTTTACCCATAGTTTGCTGGTTTGCGGCGCGGTGCGATGGGCTGTCTGGTTTACTGTTTCTTGGTTTATGCACTTCATGTACTGGTTTACCATTGTTTTGGTTTATGCACGTATGTCACTGGTTTACCTGTTTTGGTTATTTTGAGGCTCTCGTAATGTCTTGGTACCCATGTTTCTGGTTTGCACAGTATGTCTCTGAAAATTATGCTGTATTCTGTCTGTATGTTCATGGTTTTTTCTGTGTGGGGTATTTTCATGATCGATTGTTGAGTACTAATGATTATTTGTTTAGTTCAGTAAAGATTTTTTAATTCTTTGTACGTGATGTTGTTTTATGGTTTTCCGTTGATTATAATAACACGGTAGTATAAACTGAGGTTTTTTTGATGCACTAAGTGATGTGCGAGTTTGTAGCAGGGCATTATATTTTTATTCAAAGTTATAGAATATTTATTCTGTACTACGTATATGAGGAAAGTTAAATGCGTATTTTTAAATTAAAGTAAAATTATTTTTAACAATCGCAATAAAATCCAACCGCATTGCGGGGTAAATTAAAATTAAATTTTTCACAATCTATTCAATTTTTTCTTTTTGCTAACACTCCTCTATGAAAATTATATTGTATAGTAGCTGAAAATTAGGCCTGTGTGGGGTACTGTGTTTTCGTATAGGTTTAACATAAGAATTAAAAGGGAATTAGACTGTGGAGATTAGAGGGCTAGAACCAGACGATACGTAGTGGTTGCTCGATGTAGAGACCCGTACATAGAGTAACCCCGTAGATTATAGTAAGCACCCGTAATAAGTAGGGTAACCGTATTAGATACACCACGTTTACAATTAGTTTGTGCTAACCCGTAGATATCGTAGAGTAACCGCGTCTGGTGGAGTGACGCCACGTACATTGGTGTAGAACCGGTGGTGTTCATAGTAGGAGTTAAACCGGTAATTGAGGTCAACGTATAGTTGTAAATGTACAATAAGTAGGTACCGCGTCATTAGGATAACAACCACGTTACTTAGTAGTACACACGTTCCATAAGTAGTCTAACACGTACATAAGTGGTACCACGTTAAATAGTAGGATAACACGTACATAGTAGGGATAACACGTCAATAGTATTACACGTAACATAGTAGATTAACACGTTACATAGTTGGAATAACAGTTTGAGATAAAACGTAATTATAGTAGCAACAGTACAATATGTAAACCAGTACATAGTAGGATAACACGTACCTAAGTAGGGTTAACATAACTTAGGTAGCGGGTAGTGTGCAGGGCCAGTACTGTAGTATTGTGTGCGGGTCAAAAGTGGTAGAAACACGTACATGTTAGGATGACACATACATAGTAGATAACGCGGTAGTTGGATACCACGTTCATAAGAGGTACGTACATAAGATAGTACATGTGGCGTTGTCTGTCATAAGTAGGAATAACAGTACAATAAGTGTGAATTCACGTATAAGTAGATAACCACGTACAATAGTAGGATAACCACGTACTAGTAGATAACTCACGTAAAAACATAGATACCAGTACAATAATTTCAAGGAATACCACGTTACTGTAGGATACCACGTACAAGTAGGAATACCACGTCAATAGTAGGAATACCAGTGTGTTACAATTAAGTAGATAACCCGTTACAATAGTGTTTAAAACAGAAAAATAGTTAGGATAACACGTACATAGTGGAGTAACACGTACAATAGTACGATAACACGTAAATAGTAGGAGATACCAGTACATTAGTAGGATACCAGTAATAGTAGATAACCACGTACATAGAGTGGGTTCAAACCGTGCGGGAATACACGTACATAAGTAGGATTACAGTAATAAGTAGATGAAGTACACTAGTAGGAATAACCCCAAGTGGAATAACACGTACTAAGTGGAGAACACCGTTACAATTTAAAAAAAGTGGTTTTAAGACAATACTTAAGTTGGTAAACCACGTGTCTAGATTGTGTGCTTTTGTATGTAGTGTAACCTGCACATTCGACTATTCAATTACTACAAATGTATAGTCACTATATGTACGCTTATACCAATAAAAACACAAACGTGTAGGAAAGACGACTAATGATTGGTTTATTATACTTAACACCTCATGTTGAGGTTTTAATAGGGTATACTGAAGCCTTGTGTCTGAGTGCGGTTCACGTGATTCGCCGTTGGATCACTTGGATGTCGACCCCCCCCCGTCCAATACGTGCAGCCCAATGTCAATTAATTGTTATCCTCAGAGTAATAATATATTTATTTTTATTTGCGTGTTTTATATATATTGAATTAGCAGTAACTGAATGTCGATAAATGCCTGTCGAGTCACCCACGTATAGTTGTGGTTCATTGTCTTTTAATGTTCTTTTTATTTTTCTAGATCTTTTTTATAAGCTCTGTTTTATTTTTTTTTATTTTTGAGATTTTTATCAAGAGAATTTATTATTTACTTTTTAATAGGATTATGAAACAAAGTTAAAACAATTGCGTGCTTGCTGCATCTGCGATAATTATGGACATTGTGTGACTTAGTTTTTATTAGAAAATTTCAAAGCGCCATTCTGTGTGCTGTTTTGAAGTCAGGTTCAAAAGGCTGAAGTCAGTTCATGCTAATGATTCGTGAAGGTGGTATGGTAATACTTTAACGAATTTCGATGTGTTAACAGTTGTTAAATTTAAAAGAAGTTTGAATGGTTTGTTAGCTCTTATTACAGGTGCATAAAATAATAACGGCTATAAAAAGGTGCGGTTGTTTAATGGTCATTTCCAACGAATAACTAATTTCAACTGGCGGAGTCACCCGTGGGTATAGTGGTTAAGGTACGCGGCCAATACTTAGAATGAATGGACTTTAAACTTCCGAATTTATTTAGTCATGGGTTCAATTCCAGCACGGGCGTCTGGGATTTTTATGGAGAGGGATAAAAGTTCTGCGTACCACGTCCTTTAGAAGGGACGTAAAGCCAGTGTGTTCTGTGGTTGTAGGTATCCAAAGTCTTCCCTAAATGAAACTGTGTGTTGAAGTTCGGGATTATATCTTTAGTGGCTCTGCCTTGTGTTTAAGGGTTATGGAGTTTGGACCTTAAACGTGATGCACGTGTTTGTTCCTAGTTTTAGTAGGAAATGGTGGGGGAGTGTATTGGATTGCCTTGAAAGGCATGAGAGGAGCTATAACTTCACGGCTTGTCTGTCTAGATTGAGATGATATACTGCATTGAATTAAAAGGAATGGGGTGTTTGGAAGTGGTTCAAGGCCACGTGGTACTATTGTGGGTAGTTACTCCCCCTGGTCGATTGTGGAACTTCAATGGCCCATGGTTGAACGTTCTACTAGAAAATCTAAGGCTTTTTAACAAGTTATCTTTACTCAACCATTCCGTTAGTAATAATGATATTACCTTAACTAGGAAAAATAATAATGAAGCAACAGTCCGAGTTTTATTAGATTGATTTATTTCATCGAGCTTTCGCACAAGCGATGCTTGGCATCCTCAGTGAATAATAAGTAATATAGTGGTGTTGTAACTATATTACTCATTATTCACCATGGCAAGCATCGCTTGTGCGAAAGCTCTGATGAATAATTTAATCTAATAAAACTCGGGATGTTGTCTTCATTATTTTTTCCTAACTAAGATTTCTCACAGTCCATTAAACTTAATTCTTAAATAAAGCTAAACATAGAATTCTTTTTTGTATTTGAATTTGGAGAAAATAAAAAAATATTTATTATTATTTATTATTCTTAACTAGACTTAATGTCCAGTTGTGCTTCGGAATTTTTTTGACGTACTATACGCAATAATGACAGCAATCATTGTTAAAAGAACTCGGAAATTTGTCGATCGGTTTTGAAATTCGGCACGATTTAGTCAGTTGGAGTGGAAATGCGCTAGTGTTCATTTCATTACAGCATTTTTATCGAATTGAAATTGAGATATTATCTAGAGAGGGCTATGTACATTTTTGAAAACATCAAAAAGTAACCTGTCCACCTTCGCTTATAATATATCAAATAATCGTACAAATTACAATACCTGTATAGTAAAAGTTTAAAAAATCCAAAGATAATAGTGTGGAAGCCGAAACAATCGATTTATACCTTAATTTAATCTTGGAGGAGGTTTCAAAAAGGTTTTCAAGAGCGGTTGAGAGCCCCAAAAGATGTTTAGGCCTCTCGATGTATTTGATAGGGCTTATGCCCCTCTAGTATGTATCTCTATGATTGAAACAATAATTTAATTTTTTAAACAATAATTGTGATAATTCGAGCAATAATTTTAAGATAAAATTTAGTACTAGTAAGAAGTACACTTCGCCCTTCTCGAGTATTATTATAATAACCATTTATGTAATAAATAAGTAGAAGTTTCGTTTCAGTACAGTTGTATATTTGCGGTTTTTGTATAGGATATAAAAGTTGAGCAAAACCGACCACGGTCAGCGGTGGATCAACTGAGTGGGGGACCGCTTGGAATAATATGGGCCTTCGGCCGCATGTGGCCGAATAATAATTTTTCTTATTATTCTTTGTTGTTTTTATTATATGTTGTTACCTAGTATTTTGCCATGTATCTTGAGAATTTTCATCACTTCGCCTCTTTTCGAATTTCATCACGGTTTGCTGTGATCCCCGCGTTAAACAGCGTTAAACAGTTATTGCGTCCCGGAATACGTCTATAGGAACAAAATTGTTCAATTTTGTTACAAATATCGCCATATTTGGTGATATAGACGACCACGAACTGTCTATGAGCATGACGTGATGGCATAGCGCAAGGAATTGCTGCAGTATTGAAACAATTTGTTGTTGAGACTATTTTTTGCTATGCAAAGCTTAGCTTTGTCTGCATCCATTGCTTTAAAATGAAAGTGTAATCAAATCATTTTTTGCAGAAAAAACAACGTTTTTTTTCTTAAAATGCATACTTAACTATGAGTGTTGCTTTATTTGTCATTAGATAGTAATGTTTCATTAAGCTGCCTCCATGGCGAGGTCGTAAATTATTCAGACCTTTGTCACCACGGAGTTCTTGGGTTCGCATCCCAGGCTACGCTCTTAATTTTGTAAGATTAATGTTCGAATAAATGACCGGCAAGTTTAGAATAAACTTGGAGCTATAAAACAGTGGTACAACACTCACTGTACTATTACAAACGTTTACTGCTACCATGATGTAGGCAGGTGTTGTTATCTCTGATGAGTCGAAAGGCTTATATTATGTTTTATTAATCAATTGATAAAAGATTTATAAATAATTAAATCGTTCAAAATTAGATGAAATCAACTTCTTTCTGTAAGCATCGTACTTATCAATGTTATCAATAAACAGTTCTACGCTCTAAGTTTGATTTGTCATTTGTTCACTTAAGTTGTAAAAGATTGTAAAACGTATAGAGTAGAGAAAATGCATTCATGCAAGGTCACTAAAAATAAGTGCTAGTACTCCATTCGGTAGTTTCCGACTCATTATGATCGGGAGTTTCCGTGAAAGTGTTGTGACGTCATCATTAACGGCCTGGTTCAACAGGTGGGGGCTCAGTGATCCGCCATTTTCCCTTACAACGTGTCTAGTACCGCCCTTGCATTCCAAGCTGTAACCTTTCTTATTACTTTACTGATAAAGCAACAACAACTTATTAATTGTTTGATTTAGTGCTCACTTTAATATGTGACGGTATTGCGGTCGGGTTTCGGTTGATAACGGGTTAGTTAAGTGTTTGTGTTGTGTACAAGTGATAGTGTGAGAAATTATCAAAATAAACATCAGTCAAGTACAGATGTAGATAAAATATTAGGTTATCTAATTTGATTGTTAATTTGTTGGTAAGGATTCAATTTTTAGTTTTTGGTTAAAGAAAAATGGAAAGAAATTGATTAAATGATATGATTTGCAAGAAAAGTTTGGTACCTTCTTTTGTTGTTGGTACATTTTTGTACTTTCTTTTTCACAAAAATGTTGATTTTTGTGTTATTTGGTTATAAAATATGAAAAATAGCTCTGTGTTTGATTGAGGTGTTGTGATAGAGACTCCACAGATCTCGTTTGAAAGTTATCTGGCTATTTATTATCACTACGTTTGGTAGATTGGCCAAATTTATCTTAGTCCTTATAGAAACAGCTCGACGTCTGTTGTTCTGAGTTTTGAAGTTTTTGATCATAGCAGTCATCAGTGATCTTATTACTTTAGTGGGCCAATTGGTTCATCATTAATTACTAAGTACACACAGCGTATTTAACAGGCGATCGTATTGGATACACATTAAATATTAGTACGTTCACACACACTCTTGATCGCGCTTATAGAATATGTATACAATACAGTCAACTAACTTCACGGTTCTTGCAGTGTATTTGTTTAATCGATCGAGTGATAACTGATCCGCCAAAACATGGCGTCTTGTATAGTGAAGGTTCACTTTCGGTTATAAGGAAGTTTAAAACAAAAAATAAAACATTGTGATTTCTTTGCATAATAATAAAGTTACACTATACAAAAATTATATTCCAAAAGTTATTTGATCAAAAACGGTAATATTGAAGTGAAATAAAAGTTTGATGAGAAAGTTAAATATGATCATCTCTAAAGGTACATTCAGTGTATCGGGGGATCCATTTAGATTCCAACTCCCTAGTTCTAGCGTACGTGATCGGATCCCCTCCGCATGGTTCATAAACCTAATATTACCGTATTGAGAGATCGTATCCAATACTTTCCGCAGTATTTAGAACGTAATAAATTTTATGGAGATGTTATTAGTAGAGAGACCACATATGTTAAACATTGAAACATCTAAAAAGTTACAAGACACCTTAGCTTATGAACAATATCAAATAATCAGTACAAAACAACAATAGCATATAGTAGAATATTTAAAATACAAATCAAAACACAACCAATGTGCAGGAAGTCAAAAACAATTTATTTTTTATAGCCTTACTCACTCTTGGAGGAGGTTTAAATGAGGTTACATAGAGCCCAATAAGATGTTTCAGTCCTCTCTGTTTATCTGAGATTGGCCCCCTCTAGCAATATATCTTCATGGTTAAAGTAGTGTTAAGCTACCAGACCTGAAGGCTTCGAACTTTGACTTATAAAGTACGCATAGCTTAAATCTGCAGATTGTATTCAACTAGAACATTGTAGATTGAACTGAGTAAACTCTGTAGTTAGGCACTCAGTGTCATGAGTGACGAACATATTAAGATTAGCTCGAGGCCTTTTAAGCGGACCTTTATTTTAATTAAAAAAAACAACCTTTTTTTACAAAATAACTTTATTAACAAATTTTATTATATTTTTTTTTAATTCTTATAATCTGAGTTTACCTTCACGCCAGTTACATTTGGGGCCTTTTGTTGTATTCAATTACTCAAGGAATGTGTTGGAAGAACCAAAGCGTGTTGAATTCGATACCTGTTAAGCACGTATGAACACTATGAGAACTTACTAGAGAGATATATCACTATAATTTACTAGAGATATATCATTTGAGTTTTGCAAAACATGAATGGTCGACACAATATAGTAGGCTGATTGATGAGTTGGACGTAACGAAAAAGAGTGGGACATGACATGTTGAGCCATCGATGATGACGAATGTCGAATAATGGAACAGTTACCAGATTAGCATTGCATGTTGCTTATTAAATTTCCTCGGTGTCTTCGCACATATTGTGTCTATTAGAGAGATCTCTCAAGTAGATTTTGCAATATTGAAATACATGGTTAATAAATAAGTCTGAACAAATTAGATTAATATACTAGTACAAATTACTGTAACTTAGTTACACAGAGTGTATTTAACAGGTGATCGTATCCCATATATACCTTTAGTGCGCTCTGGTTCTATATTCGATGACAAGATGAATCAGATGACATGAGGAATCGGATGATATCATAATAGATCCTGCTAAAACATTGTGTCTTTTTTAGTCAAGGTTTACTCCCTGGTTATAAGGAAGTTAAAAACAAAATATATTGAATTAAAGTTTGAAGTTACACTAAAAAAATATAATTTTTTTTTTTAAAAAGTAGTATTATTTAAGTGAAATAATAATTCATTGAGTTTATATGTTAAATACCATTGTCTCTTAAGGTGCATGTTCATGAGAAATGGACAAGATTCAATTCCTTAATCTAGGCGTATCTGACTTGATTCCTTCGCAGTGTGCTTACTTCGTAATATAACCATATAAGTAGTGAAATTACAATGTGCAGATTAGTATGTTGTGGGTACATAGTAAAAATAACAGTACTCAATCACTGTGTGTGTAAATTTTAAAACAGATGCGGGTCCCTGGCTCACTATGTATTCAAGTGATCAAATAATCAAAAGGCTCATGTCATTTAAATGAAAATCCTGAATGTCATTGTCTTTGCCTTCATTCATGCTTTTTGATAAATAAATATTATATTATTTATGCTAACGCATAATCTGATCATGCTGTGGCTTGCGAACCAATAGATATTGGTTTACATGACAATTTTTTTTACTGTTTTGATGTCAAAACACGGACCTAATGTTATGTCACCTATTAGACTTTTGATTCTAAAGCACTTTTAAAATCCTTTGGAATTGAAAGTAATAAACAACATGACTTATGAAGTATTAAGCACGCAGAGCTGACTTGAGTGTCTTAAAAAGTTGGACTAGAATTACTAACTAGGTGTATAATGAAATCACTCTGTGTATAATTTATAAACCTGGTGACAGTTACATGAAAATACCATTATATTGGCCCCCCTGGAAGTTCTTATCAGTTATCAAACTAGCAAACTGTCAACTAACTAAAACTTGAAGCTCTTTATATTTAATGCAGTTTGAAAGTTAAGTTAGTTCAAAATTCCGAAGTCATTATTTATTTATTTTTTTTAAAAAAGGTGTGTGAAAAAGCAAAAACTGAGATGCTGGACCATTTGGATTTTTTATCCTAGCTTATTTCTAGCTCATTTCTAATTTTGACCTCGGAGAGCTGTGAGAGAGACGTCTAGCTGTATAATATGCAAATGCAATAATACTGTGTGCGACTGTTTATTTTTTCCACAGCTCAATAATATGCTCTAGTAGCATAATATGTACATCTACTGCACTCCGTCCTTTTCTACCTTCACCTTGAATATATATATATATATATATATATTATATATATATATATATATATATATATATATATATATATATATTATATATATTTCATGTATTATTTATTACCAAATCTATATTAAATTCAATTCAAGATATTTTAGGACCTCATAAGCTTTTTTTTTTTTTTATTTCTTACTTTATGAGATAACGTTATTATCTTTTAAAATTTCTTTCCATTTGTTCTTTATAATATATGTTAGTTTGTAGTAGTAATAGGCGCGTTTATAACCTGTTAACAACTTACTGAGTATGAAGACAGAACAAAAAATTTGATTGGTTTATTATGGCTGTGCTCCTGGTATAAATCAAAAATCAACCAGTAAGATCTTTCTCTCTCTGATTTTGACCGCCTGTCAACTTAAAATATCCATGTCTTTCTGTAGCTTTTCTATTACAAGATTTCTTGAGACACAGAATTCACAACTATTATTATGTATGTATGTAATATTAAATTTATACGTATGTATGTAATATTACATTTATTATGTATGCATTTAATATTACATTATTATGTATATGTAATATTACATTAGTATGTATGAATGTAATATTACATATTATGTATGTATTAATATTACATTAGTATGTATGAATGTAATATTACATTTATTATGTGTGTATGTAATATTACATTAGTATGTATGAATGTAATATTACATTTATTATGTATGTATGTAATATTACATTTATTATGGTTATAATGATACCTGAAGTAATTAAAGAGCTTGCGATTAATTAATTTAAAAATACAACTATTACTATTCATTTATTAATACTAAAATAGTGGTGAACATAATTTTTTTGGTTAATCTATCAGAAGATCTGATAGGACTAAAGGGCCAAAATCTAAAGTAAATTTTAATAATTCATTTGTGAACCTAAATGACATTGTACCATAGTCTCCAGTACCTAATAACTTAAAAATTGTAATGCACCAGTTTTATTATTAGTGTTTTATAAATAATCGAACTTAATTAATAATTGAGCATAATTATCCAGTAACCGGAAGTATTGCTAACTTTGTTATAAGAAAATTATATATTGTTAGGGTGGCAGCATGACTTAAGATCACCAGTGAACCGGCTTTGCTGTTATCAGTTATGATCCTTCTGTATATAGTATTATTCTAAGGTTCTGAATATTTTCTTTCTAAATTTGTTCGGATTCAGATTGAAGTTAGTTAATTAGTTGGATATAAATTTTATTTATTCCTGGAGTTTATCGATTCTGTTTGTTATTTAATTAGGTGGCTATGAATTTGATTGAGTCTTCGAGTTTATCATGACATTAATCATTCCCTCTGTTTGTTTCTTATTAGTTTGTTTGAAAATTAGTTTTAAATATTTTTTTTTTCTTAGAGTTCCCTCTTGTTTGTTATTTAGTTAATTGGATATAAATTTTATTTATTCGTTGGATATAAATTTTATTTATTCCTTGGATATAAATTTTATTTATTCTTGGATATAAATTTATTTATTCCTTGGATATAAATTTTATTTATTCCTTGGATATAAATTTTATTTATTCGTTGGATTTAAATTTTATTTATTCGTTGGATATAAATTGTATTTATTCGTTTGATATAAATTTTATTTATTCCTTGGATATAAATTTTATTTATTCGTTGGATGATTCGTTGGATAAAAATTTTATTTATTCGTTGGATAATAAATTCTTATATATATATACGTGATAAATTTATTTATTGGGATGATTTCTATTTATTCGGGTTGGATAAAATTTATTTATATCCGTTGGTGATATATATATATATAGATTATTGTGATATATAAATTTTATTATTCGTTGGAATATAAAATTTTATTATTCGGTTGGAATATAACATGGTGTTAGTGTATTCTGGATTTAAATTTCATTTATTTCGTTGGTATATAATGCTGGTATATTTACAGGAACTTGCTTGAAATTTGGTTGTTATTGTATGATTATAAATATTGTTTTAATTAGTTATTGACTGTATTGTTGGTGATACGATTTATTAGGATCTTTCCTATAAATAAGAATCCTCACTGCGGAAATGAAATTTCTATTTTTTTGATTTTGGTGTGTATGTAGTAAGAATTCAAATTTTATTTATTTTTCCTGCATTGATTATGTTATTTTAGCAATTTTTAAACGATTAGTCTTACATAAATTGGTATTATATTTTCGATATTTCACCATTGATCATTTAATTTAACATTACAATTTATTAGAGTGAATGAACTCGAGGACTAGCCCGATTCACCTTGTCTTTATTTTTTGCAGTTGCATTTTGTTTTTTTTTTTCAACGGTTTATGTTTATCTTTTATCGCGTTATAAAATTTAGGTCACTTTTGCTTCTGTGTCCGAGAATTTATCAGCTTGTTGCCTTTTTCAGAATTTTTTAATACATATTATTTTCACTTTTTCTTCTAGGAAACTTACTGAGGGAAAACGTATTTATCACGGAAGTTTGGGAATTAGTTAGTAGATTGAATGGCTGCTGTAGTTCTTCGCTCTCTGCTCTCGCTCTGTTTGGTACATTGGTACACACACCGTAATATGTTTTAATTGTTTTAAAAAGTTATGTTAAAGAATTCACATACTAGATTTCGACTTCCTATTCATAATTACGTTTAAATATTCGCGCATCTTGTTATCAATAATCAATACCATATACATACATACATAATATATAATATATTATATATACTATATATTAATAAATTATATATGATGTGAATGTTATGTATATATACTATTATATATATTAATCCCAATTCCAACGGTATCAGAGCTGAAAAGTTTTTGTGTGTGTTTTAACTGGAGTTTTCATTATCTTAACTTATGGTTTATAGAGATTAATTGCAATTGTCCTGAATTTGAAAAAACGGACGAGAACCACCCCCGCCCCCGCTGGGACCCCCCTAAATACTAAGGAGATTAGGACCAAAACTCACCTCGACTTTATACGTGTTAATTTGTTTAATAAAAATTAAAATTATCAATTGTTGTAAGCAATGCATCACTTTTGTCCCCAATTATTCTAAGCCCCGTGGAAACTGCTATGATCAAAAAACTTCAGAATAAATAACTTTCCTCATGTAAAAAAGGCAATTATTTACTAGATCATCTGGGTCGAGTAGTCTGTCTATACAGAGACCATTAAGATAAATTTGGCCCAGACTCTTCACCAAACGCGTGCGACAATTTTAATAATGGGTGATAGAGTTATAAATGTACAGCCATTTTTACTGTTGAAATGTAGCCGGTGCATACACAGGGAATCTTTCCCACTCGGTCCAAAAAAACAGAGCGATCAAAGATACCCACAAACAATATTCTCTAGCTTTTAATGAAGAGCAAGTATAAATGCGGTGGAGAATTAGGTTCTATCCCATCTAACATTGTCTCATGCACGACAAGCTGCCTCAATCAAATATCACCTATTATCTCAGAGTAATAAATGCAAAAAGGCTGCGCTTCGGTGCTAAGCTTTATTAGAATATTCTTATAATATTTTTAACTACTCTATACTCCACCTAAAGCTAGTGTTTTAAAATTAGGCTTCCGGTTTTTGCCTACGCACTTAGATGCTTATCAATGCTATCACAAATTTAAAAATTAACACAGATAAATAGCCAAAAAAAAAAGCCTCTCTTCACGTCATGCTTTTAGTTCTAGAATGAGCGTTTGAGATTTACATGATAATGAAGCACAAATAGTTAAAAAAAGGCTTCGCATGTCGCTCGTTAATTTGACGAAAACGTTTATTTAATGATGAAATATACCAACCAAGCTTATTTAAATTTAATGATACCAATTATCGTATAGGTAGACCAAAAAGCGCTCGCTTCTTCGCCTACACATTTCACATCCAGCTTCACATTTTAGAGCATCATAACAAATATATTTAATAATAAAGGCTCGCTTCGCTTTTCCCATTGTTTAACGCACTTGTAACCGCAAAAAACTAATAATTAAATGTCTATATTAGATGAACATAGCTAACTTACCACAGAACAAGGATCGCTTTTGCTCCACTTTAGAGTTGACTATCTCAATTTACTATATAATAAAATAATATGGCAAAAAAAGCTGGCTTCAGCTCAGCTTAATTAGAATGTCGATTAGAATTTAATACATTTTTTGTAGTCATAGTATTACAAAAATAGGCCTTCGTTTGTGCCGTATTCGTTGTTAATA
>JACMZG010000366.1:19876-39108 GCA_018340805.1 Microvelia longipes | reverse complement strand
AATGTGCGGGCGAGCTGTTTGTCATCATGGAGAAATTTGTATTTTGAGAGTATTTAAAGCTTGATGACGCAAAGTTTGGTCAGCCGGGCTGAGTTGTTCGGCGTAATAGTTTTACATAACCGTCTGACCCTTATCAGGCAGCTCAAAATGTAACCAAACCTTTTGCTGTTCACAGTTTCACGAATAGAAGACATTGAATCCAGAATTCTTGTATGGAGTAGTTTTTGGTGTTCACAACATTACACAGTGTTTTCTGTTTTCATTTGTGTATGATATCCTTTTTTTGCACGTTACAATTGGAAGTCAGAAAAAAATCCGCTGTTCTTAGCTTTCCAAAGATTAATGCTAGCATTTTGGTTACTCGACGTCTTTTGTGTGCTAAGTTCGTGCGGACTATTTTCCGTTTCGGTTAACTTTTCCAATAAATATCTTGAAAGTAAAATAATAAATTTATTTTAATTATAATATATACATAACTCAAAAAGACACAGAGGAACGATTATACCTTGACTTCACTCTAAAATGTTATTCTATATTTATTATTTATTTATTTTTTTATTCATTATTTTTTATTTATTTAAAAATTTAGCTTAACACAAATTTAAATATTTGTAATTAAAATATTTTTTTTATGTAGAATTGAATTAAATATTTTAAGAAACTTCTTAAAAATATTTGTTTAGAGATATCAGAACTCATCTTAGAATCAACATCAAGATTTATTTCTGTAACTTTATCTATTTTAAACAAAATTAAATCAATTTATTTATTAAATCTCAACAAAAATAATCACCAACATTATTTATTTTAAACGGTTTTTTTTAAAACTTTTAAAAAGATACTTATATTTGACTTTGTAAATATTCAATTTTTAATCATTCAAAATATTTTTTTAAAATAAAAAAATATCTTCAATACACTTATTTTTATAACCGTGCTTTATTTTTAAATTAAATATTATTCGAAAATATTTCATAATTACTTCAAAAAAAATATTAATATAAATCAGCCTAAATCTTTAAAAATCATTTTTGTTTTAACTTATTTTCTTATTATTTTAAATTATTCTTTACTTTTTTTTAATATTGATATATTATTATATTTATATTTATTATTTATTATTATTATTATTATTATTATTATTATTATTATTATTATTATTATTATATTATTATATTATATTATTATTATTATTATTATTATTATTATTATTATTATTATTATATTTATTATTTATTATATTATTATTATTATTTATTATTATTATTATTATTATTTTATTATTATATTATTATTATTTTATTATTATTATTATTATTAGTTGTATAGTAGTATTAAACAATCAACAACAGGTTTGAAATTTACATATTAGTTTGTCTAATATATTTCATAACGTATATATTAAATACAGATAAATATTGTTTATTATTTAAACAAAAATCGGAAAAATTGTAAGAATTTAAGGATATCAAATAATCATCTTTGTCAATAAAAAAAAGAACAATTAAGAAAATATAAGAAATTATAAACCCAATTAAATAAATAAATATAATTAAATTTTTAGTTTCGTTTTAATAATTCTTTAGTTTTATTTACTGATTTATCTTTAAATTTCAAGTATTCTTTTAAGTTGCATTTTTTCACGCCAGTCTTATAAATTTATAAATTTTTATTTCTAATCCTCACTAATATTAATAAAATGAATGAATATCTGATTTTTATTTATTTCTGAAGTAGTTTTCTTTTTACATGAATGGGTGATCGAATAATCTAATTGTTTCAAGTCAAACTATCTTGAAGCATAATATAAGAAGTGATAAAAAAAAATAACTATTTCAGTTTAGAAAGATATAATTTATATTTCAAATCAAAGTATTAAAATAATAAATTGATGATGATGATGATGATGATGGATGATGATGATGATGATGAATGATGATGATGATGATGATGATGATGATGATGATGATGATGATGATGATGATGATGATGATGATGATGATGATGATGATGATGATGATGATGATGATGATGATGATGATGATGATGATGATGATGATGATGATGATGATGATGATGATGATGATGATGATGATGATGATGATGATGATGATGATGATGATGATGATGATGATGATGATGATGATGATGATGATGATGATGATGATGATGATGATGATGATGATGATGATGATGATGATGATGATGATGATGATGATGATGATGATGATGATGATGATGATGATGATGATGATGATGATGATGATGATGATGATGATGATGATGATGATGATGATGATGATGATGATGATGATGATGATGATGATGATGATGATGATGATGATGATGATGATGATGATGATGATGATGATGATGATGATGATGATGATGATGATGATGATGATGATGATGATGATGATGATGATGATGATGATGATGATGATGATGATGATGATGATGATGATGATGATGATGATGATGATGATGATGATGATGATGATGATGATGATGATGATGATGATGATGATGATGATGATGATGATGATGATGATGATGATGATGATGATGATGATGATGATGATGATGATGATGATGATGATGATGATGATGATGATGATGATGATGATGATGATGATGATGATGATGATGATGATGATGATGATGATGATGATGATGATGATGATGATGATGATGATGATGATGATGATGATGATGATGATGATGATGATGATGATGATGATGATGATGATGATGATGATGATGATGATGATGATGATGATGATGATGATGATGATGATGATGATGATGATGATGATGATGATGATGATGATGATGATGATGATGATGATGATGATGATGATGATGATGATGATGATGATGATGATGATGATGATGATGATGATGATGATGATGATGATGATGATGATGATGATGATGATGATGATGATGATGATGATGATGATGATGATGATGATGATGATGATGATGATGATGATGATGATGATGATGATGATGATGATGATGATGATGATGATGATGATGATGATGATGATGATGATGATGATGATGATGATGATGATGATGATGATGATGATGATGATGATGATGATGATGATGATGATGATGATGATGATGATGATGATGATGATGATGATGATGATGATGATGATGATGATGATGATGATGATGATGATGATGATGATGATGATGATGATGATGATGATGATGATGATGATGATGATGATGATGATGATGATGATGATGATGATGATGATGATGATGATGATGATGATGATGATGATGATGATGATGATGATTGATGATGATGATGATGATGATGATGATGATGATGATGATGATGATGATGATGATGATGATGATGAGAGATGATGATGAGATGATGATGATGATGAGATGATGATGATGATGATTGATGATGATGATGATGATGAATATGATGATGATGATGATGATGATGATGATGATGATGATATGATGGATTGATTGATGATGAGATCGATTGAATGATATTCGATGATTGTGATACTGATGATTGGAAGATGATGATGAGAATGAATGATGATGATGAGAATGATGATGATTGATGATTGATTGCTATGAGAGATGATGAAATGATGAGAATGACTGATGATGATGAAGATGATGAGATGAGAGCTGATGATGGATGATCGATGATATTATGGAATGCGAATGAGATGTGAGAGATGATTGATGATTCGATGATGAGATTGGATGATATGATGGAATAATTGAGATTCGATGAATATATGAATGATGAGATGATGAAGATTGTATGATGATTGATGATTGATGAGCAAATATAATAATGAAACAAAGAATACAAATGAAGAGTTGTTGTAGTTTAATTGATTTTGACGCAGTCGATCCAGAAATCAATTGGAAAATAATAAAATAGAAATTGTTTAAATAATGGAGTCGTGTAGTTGAACTAAGATTTAGTGGTGTATCTTATAGAGATAATAAAATATATGTATAGATAAAGATAAATTCAATCAGATATATTAATAAACGGTATGCTACTCAATAAAATATAAGATATTCATAAAGATTTGTAGTAGTATCAAAATTTCAATTCGGTAAAGAAGCGGAAATTTTATCAAAGATGAAGAGATTCAAACATGCAGAATCTCCATAATTGCTAATTGGAATGTAATGAAAATTTTTTTCATGATAATAAAGGATTAAAATGAAAAGATTACAATTAAAGCGAACTTGGACGCATTGGAAATTAAACCGTATTCTAATTGAATATTTTTATTAAATTTTGTTTTTCATAAACGATTGTAAATATAATTTGAATGTTTTCTGACAGACAAATAATAAAGATTGATAAGAAATAAATATACACATGAAAAGGATTATAATAAGTAAATTTCTATATCACGAAACAATCGGTGATTACTATTAATATCTCAGAACGCATAACACTTTTCGAAATAAGTTTACAGGTGGCTAAAAAGGATGGCACAATCACAAGTTATGAATTCTACATTTGTTATCTAAATGGTTATCTAAAGAAAATTCCTAAAAAACTCACTATGCTTAACCATATTGCTATAAAAGTTAAACATGAAAATAAAAGATTGCGTAATTTAATTTAAATTAATTTAAAGTAAATGTTTGAAGTTTTAACAATATAATTTAATTTGTACTACATAATTTGGTTTTCATTTGAGATTCCTTTACCGTCTCAGAATTAATGTACTTGTTTATAAATATCGAATTGTTTGCTTGTTCGTGATATAGCTCTCCCAGCAATCAATTATAGTATTAAATAAGAACTAAATTAGAATTGTTCCCTCTTCTCGATCTTCGAGAGAGCGTCCATGAATTAGAGTATAGCACATAGTTTGAGTTATATTCGTTCATTTTATCTATGATTGTACTGAAAATTTGTTTCGACTTAATAATTTGAAATAAAAATTTTCGGTATAAATCACTGGTCTCATCTGGATAAAGTTAGTAGGGCAGTCGCTTTAAATCCTCATTCTATTTTTAATTTAAAGCAAATCTATTATTCCGTTCGCTTCTCAGATACTGATTCCTATTCTTTTAAAATGTAGTTTCCCCCTTCGAAAATGTGGAAAGTCAAGAGAAAGCCGATGAAGGAGCATGGAAGCATAAATATTCTGTACGTATGTCAATACTGAAGAGACAAGGACGATGATGCAGTAAATCTATCAGCGAGATATCAATTGAAGTAATCGGTAACCATACGACATATGTAATTTGTAACGTTTATTACATTTATCGTAATTATCCGATTCAATTCAACTCAATCCAATAATATGTCAATTCTGTTGTGATCCTTTAATCAACACAAACATTCTATTTCTCTTTATCAGCTCCAAAAATCCAACAAACAGTTTTATTTTCATTATTTTATTAGTTTGTATGAAGTAAATTTATCGAAAAGTTCAAGAATTGATATTGTGTTCAAAAATTATTATGAAGGTTTAAAGCAAACACTGGTAATATTCAATAATAATTCCCTTCGTCCGAAATGTGGAAAGGTTCAAGAGAAAGGGCCGATGAAGGAGAGATGGAAGCAAAAATTATCTCTGTATTGATGTCCAATACCTGAACATACGATGATGCAGGAAATGCATCATTCAAGCAAATGATATAATCATACCGTACGACTTATAGTAATGTTCTTATTATTGTGTAATTATTATTTAATTAAATTATTAGAAGATATCTTATGTTTGTAGGCTATCTAAATTCAAGAGATTCAGTTATTTCAAGATATTTCAGATATGATTCGTGTAATATTTTGAAGGCAAAAAGCAGAACTGAAACTTGCTGACAAAAACAAAAACCTTTTCGAATTGCGAAATAGAAAAAATCTTTATTTTAAGTTTTTT
This sequence comes from Microvelia longipes, assembly GCA_018340805.1. Lineage (NCBI taxonomy): Eukaryota > Metazoa > Arthropoda > Insecta > Hemiptera > Veliidae > Microvelia > Microvelia longipes. The sequence goes on along the minus strand of JACMZG010000366.1, from coordinate 33,199 downwards.
TATAAAGCTATCCATAAGAAAACATAAAATAAATTAGTGTATACAAAATGTTCATTAGCATTGTCATGATATGCTGAATGATTCCATTATGGAGCTGATGGACGGATAATCAGATTTCAAATACTGAAGTGTTGAGATCATAAACACCAACCGAAATCGAATAAATACAATCATCACGCATACAATCAAACTGAACAATTGCACAACCACAACACTCCGATCTAATAGGTCAACAACTCAACATAAATAAACAAAGCTTACCCAACATCCCGTCCCATCCAACAATCAATCAAATATTATATATCAGATCTGTGTAAATTTCCAACCTTTTAGTAACATTTATTATTCAATCGTGGTCTTTAACTTTTATAAACTATTATCTTCCTTTATTAGTGATCTACTTATTATATGTTTATAATAAATAAAAGTTAATAAATTTTTTATAATAAATATATACGCGGGTGAAAAATAATTACCAAAATTTTGAATGTGAACATTGCTTAAAATTGCACCAGGTTAGGCGCTTAATAAATAAAGGTAACAATTTCGTTAAAAAGCCTTAGCTTAAAAACATTTAACAAAAGCTGTACATTGGATTTTGTTGAGAGCATATAAAGTAAATTTTAGTTTGTATTCAATAATCATATTTTGAAATTTGAAAAATCAACAAGTAAATATTTTTGATTAGTATAAGGCCATTTTTAGAAAAAATTGTCCTGATCTTGAGTATGTTGTTTATAAAATCTAGCGCCTAAAATCCTTTTGTCTTGAGTAATATAAGTGGTGCGGAAATTTAGTCCCACCATTTGAATCTATCAGGACGGCTATATTATATACAGATTTTTCAATTCATTTCCTTAAAATCACAATAAGAGCGTTATACGGGTTATGTCCCAAAGAAATCAATCGCGTTCCCTTTATTTATTTGTATTTTTTATTAACAAGTTGTAAATTTTAAATAAAAAAATTTGTTTGAAATTAAAAAATCGCGTTATTTTAGATATTTATATTATTTAATTAGTATTTTAATAAAATATTTATCCTGCATGCCATTAACCGGAATCACGATTTTATTGATAATTCAGTGGTTAGTTTTCCATCCTGTGAAACCTAAACATGAATCATCAAATAATAATTGATAAATGAAGAAAGCTGTCAAAGATTTCACAAGGGTGTTATAAAGAGAAATCTTCCGACAGCACTATAACCTTAGATAAGACAGGTCACATAGTCACATTAATGACATTATATTATTACAGAGCTCTGTAGAGAAATTTCCAAAAGACATTCAACAATACCATTTTATAATTGCATGTAATCATATAAGCACAGTAAAACAGTTTGTAAACTTTAATTAAATATTTATGAACATTTTCAAAACTTGTTTCGCAAAACGATTATTAAAAATTATTGAAATGGACAATATTGTGATATAATAATAAAATTAATATTAAATTAAATGTTTCTGTACCCGAACATCTCTTTTAAAAATGATTATTTTTTCTTATTGTTAAATTTGATCTGAATATAATAGTGTCAATTTTGACATTTCAGTATTGGTATTATAAATATTGTCTTGCTTAAACGAAGATCCTTTTTAAAAAGGTTACGTAGGCCATAATACCTAATCAGTTTTGCATACCTGGACTTATTTTTTTTCTGACAATTCTTAGTTGCTGAGGTCAGTGATTTAATTATCCATGAAGTTCCATAGGCAATTGTTATAAATCGTCGTGTTTATAAGAAGGAATCGATAAAGAATGAGATGTTCATATTATTAGTGAAATGGACAACTCATTCAATTTTTGAATGAATTCGGTAATTCTGTTTCATTTTTGTCTTTATTTCATTATTATTGGTCATTGTTTAGAGCTTCCTTTTAGTTCTTGTGTTTTACGATGACAAAAAACAACAATAATGATGATATAACAATTATAGTGCCTGGAATTTTTGAAGGAACATCAAATTATGAAATTTATCTAAGAAACAACAAAAATTCACAATATGAGAGAAAGCAGATAAATTTTGATGTTTAAGAAATGATGCAGATTCTGTTGCTTACATTCCAATAAAGTTATATTGAGTAGGAATCAAGTATATGTTAACATTCTATAATTCATATTTACATAAAAGAGTAATTAAATCATAATTAAAACATGGAAAATCATAGAGGGATATCATTTGAATGCATTTGATGAAGTGGTTAAATTCGGGTCAATATAGCTTTAAATTCGAGAGAATGAATTGCACGTTGGTGTGGACTGTCATTCTCGTACGGTGTAAACGATAACAAGCAAGTATGTAATTGACTAATATCAGAGTGTAATAAGAGAAAATATGGGCACAATCACAATGGATCAAATAAATTTTAAAAAGGGAATAGTGTTATGTATTTTTTAAATCATTTAAATAATTTCATAATTTCATTTAAGAGCAATTATTATTGTGAATCTTATATAATTAATTATTAGTAAGATCATCTTAGTCGTGAGGCTATCTAAGATTCAAAGAATTGCTCATCCGAATTATGAGAATTCATGTTGGAAATTATTAATATGGGATATACTTCCGAAAATCCGAAATACGGCGAAATCAGAATATTGATGATTTCGATGATTATAATATGAATGATGATGATATGACGATGATTGATGAATGATGATATGGATGATGATGAATGAGATAAGATGATGATGATGATATTGATGATGATGAATGATGATGATGATGATGATGATGAGATGATGAATGATATGATGATGATGATATATGATGATGAAATGATGATATGAATGATGATGAGATGATGATGATGAATAGATGATATGATGATGATGAGGATGAGATATGATGATGATGATGAAAAATGAAGATGATGAGAGATAAACGATATCAGAATACTGCTCGAACCAACGCCCACCTCGAAATGAACTGAATGAAATAGAACTCAACACGCTGCAATGCAGATAGCACTCCCATGCGCTTATGAGATGATATGTGATAGTAAGTAGATATCACATACATGATATTGATGATGAAATGGATGATGATGATGATTGATGATGATGAGATTGATGATGAGTGATATGGATGATGATGATGATGATGATGATGATGATGATGATGAATGATGATGATGATGATGATGATGATGATGATGATGATGATGATGATGATGATATGATGATGATGATGAATGATGATGATGATGATGAATGATGATGATGATGATGATGATGATGATGATGATGATGATGATGATGAATGATGATGATGATGATGATGATGATGATGATGATGATGATGATGATGATGATGATGATGATGATGATGATGATGATGATGATGATGATGAGATGATGATGTGATGATGATGATTGATGATGATGATGATGATGATGATGAATGATGAATGAGATGATAATGATGAATGATGATATGATGATGATGATATGAGATGATGATGATGATGATGAATGATGATGATGATGATGATGATGATGATGATGATGATGATGATGATGATGATGATGATGAATGATGATGATGTGATGATGATGGATATGAATGATGATTGAATATGATGATGATGATGATGATGATGATGATGATGAGATGATGATGATGATGAGAATGATTGATGATGATGATGATGATGATGATTGATGATGATCGATGAGATGATGATGATGATGAATGATGATGAATGATGCAGATGGATGATGATGTGATGATGATGATCATGATGATTGATATATGAATGATGAATGATGATGATATGATAGACATGATGATGATGATGATGAATATATATGATTGATTATGGATGATGATGAAATAAAAATGAAACAATGAAACAAATGGGAAGAGTTTTAATTGTAAGTATATTGATTTGACGCATCATCCAAATAATTGAAAATAATCAAATTAGGAAATTGTTTAAAATAATGAATCTGTAGTTAACAAGATTTGAGTGGTTATTCAGAGAATATAGTAAATAATATATTAAGAAAATAAATTTCATACCCAGATATTATTAATTAAACGATAATCTACTCAATATAATTAAAGGATATATTCAAGATTTGACCAGATAATACAATTCAATTCGTATAGAAGCGGAATTTACAAGATAAGAGATTAAAACATGAGCAGAATTCTCAATAAGGCAATTGAAATTATATGAGAAATTTTTTTCAATGATGCAAATAAAAATATTAAATAAAAAAATTAAAATTAGAGCGAACTTGAAGCAATTTGGAAATTAAAACCCAAAAATATTCTTGAAAATCACATTAATGGATTACAAATTTATACTATGAGTAAGATTGGCAGAAACCTGGCCCAATTTAGAATTACCAATGTGTTAAAGAAAACAACAAGTAATTAATATTACAGGCCGATTGATCAATAAATGTTTCCTTTATTAGTATGCTAGTATATGAATATAGTGATCATGAATAATAAGAGCTTTCTATTCATATAACAGGTTATTTAATAAAGATTTGGTATATACAGAAACAAGATTTCTATGCCGATTTGTTAAAATCCCAAATTTGAATAAGAAAATATCTGATATTCATTATGTTTCTACAATGGATTGAGAAACTGATGAAACTGAATAATGATGACTGATCGTAAGTTATTAACATCTAATTTAAAATTATTCATCGATCAAAGGTAATAGGTGGGAAACCAATCAGTTTATTGTTGATTGAAAACAAAAATAATAATCCATTAAGTTCCTATAGTTATACTGTAGACTCGACTGTTAACTCGCTTAATGAACACTTCCTCCCGTGACATTTACGCTACGTAATAAGAAAGTTAAAAAAATGTGCATAAGGGTTTGAAATACCAATAAAATATTTAAAATACCAGAATTAGAAGTCGTTGGTGCGAACGATGTTTAAATGGATTTAGAGATGAAATAGCGTTGACGACCCCATAAAACTTTGTAGATTAAAAATCAAGTGGACAACATTATTAGGATGCCAGCGAAATAAAGAAATAAAATTCAAAGCATTATTTAATTTATGGACTTGAGTCCTATTTTATACCTGCCTGATGAAAAAATATGCCAATATCAACAGGACTGTTGCTAAATCAATAACTTCACAAATCAATTCGAGTTATATAAATTCTGTTTGCCTAATTGTGTATGATGATTTCCTAACTCAGAAGTAACGAAAATTGCCAACGAAATGGTTCTCTATATTATAAATAGAGTGAATGCAAAAAAATTACTAAAAAATGACAACAATAATGAATAAAGTTTTTTAAAGAAAATAGTCACAGTAAGTGTCGTTTGTACAGAACATATTTACAAGAACCCGTTTCGAGAATGACCTATTTTATTGTGTAAATATTACGGAGCTGCCTGATAAACTTGTAATGTTCCATAGAAAAAATAGTTAACAATTTTGCCGTTAGTTTTCATAACTTGAAAGAATAATGAACAGTGCATCATATCTTGAAGTACCGAACTCTAATCGTTTTAAGATAATATATCTTGCATTCAAACCACTACAGAGAAGTTTCGTATCATTGAATATAGCTCTTGAAAGATATTACTGATTTAAATTTATTGCTCATATTCAATTTTATAAATATGTATTTTGGTCAAAAGTTGTTGTCAACAAAAATAAATAATTCCCATTAACACCAGTGTCTCAATTTCCAAACAATTTAATCAATTCAAAAGGAATATACCATATCATTAATAAACGAGCTTAAAGCTAATTGAATCCAATAACAACGTTTGTCACAAAAATGGGATATTATCTAGTCATAGAAGATTACGATATAAGCAATTGCCAATCTGGCAGAATAAAATTGCAAAACATTGAAGAGATTTATATGAAGGTCTATTATTGTCTATACCCAACAGTTTCGACTACAAATCAATTTAAAATAAATGCTTTTAGAACTTTAGAGTTTCCTTAGGAATTCAGGAAATGAGTTTGGGTCGTCACTCGTTAATGCCATTAAAAGAAGACCAATAGAGTTATCAGAGATAATGAATGTTATATTTTTAACGAAAGTGGAATGATCGTTGGAGGTCTTACCGTTTGTGAACAACATAATGTAACCTCGAAGAATAAACAGAGTTTATTACTACATTAGATACGTATGAATCTTTAACGCCAACCAAATTCCCGAATTGGAGATTTAAATGGATACAAAATACCGACTGTGGAATCTGTTGATTACGGATATACTAGGAGGTTGTAGTTGAAAATTCCAACGTAAAAATACAAACAGAAATTAAATGGATTTGCCTGTAACAGATGTGAAGATGTCCCACCAAATAGTAAGAATTAAACGAAACTTTTACTTATCTTTATCCAAGAAAATTTATTTTGCATTGGAGTACTGCTTCAATGTTATTTAAAATAGGTGGTTCTAAGAAACAAAATTCCCATCGTGCTTGTTCGGTTTCATCAAGAATGCAATATTCAAACAATATAACGATAAAAACTACTAAATTCAGACAGAAATCGAATAGTGAGTTGATGTAATCCAATCATTAATGCGTCACAGAGGCCTTGTTTCTCACTATATTCTTTGTCGCATACGTTATCGATTAAAGTTACCAATATTCGATTCCTTGAGAAAATTTTATATCTGTAAGAGGGGTGGATCTTTAAGATTTTGAAAAAAAAAATATTTTTTGTAAATTTAAATGCAAAAATTGGATGTCCCTCTCGAGCTCCCATTTTATATTATGTTTTGAAATTTTTAAAATAAATTTGAATATTTCAAAATGAATTATTTTACTAACTATTACACATCGAGACCAGTTCATTATAAACTATCATGCGTCGTAATTACGTAAGTGAATGAGTCATTAATATATTAATAAGAAAACAAAAAATTATGTAATTATATGATTCAGCGGATTAAATGAAATTAATCGGGGGGATCTTATGTAATATATTCCGCAAAAAAACAGAGATTTCCCGACCCTACAGTCTGATTGTGTAAATCCGATTTATACGTCATATATGTGCGGGAGTCCACAAACTACTACTATCACCGATTTTTCAAGTTTATTTTTTTAAATACATTCCAACTCAATTCTTTATGGCCAATTTAATAAGTTTATGGAGTGTAATTGATTTATATAGTTATGTTTTGGTTCCATTCGGTGTTATGAAATCCCATATTTTTAAATTAAATTTTTTAATCTTAATAGTTTTACATTCTGTTTTCAGTAATAAATGTGATAAATCAGTGTTTCTTAAAACTTTCAGGGTCGCAAAGCCACATTCCATTTTTTATAACTAAAAATTTGATTTCATTGATGTGATTGTAATGAATATATTTGAATTTTTTTCAGTTCATTCCGACTAAAAATATTAAAAATTTTAAAAAATTAGAAAAACAATTATTTAAAGCAAACAAAGAAAATTGTATGGGATTGGGATCTGTAAACAAGTTAATGTTAAATAATTTTTTTCCTTTTTAGTTAGTGGTAATGATAAGTGAAGAATGAAATCAACGTGAATCAGATTTATCACGGCTTTTCAGGACAATCAAATAGCCGTAAAAATGTAAAATTAATTTATTGACTTATGTTTTTTTAATTAATAATAATTTAAATATCTACAGGAAATGTTCATCAGCATAGTTCAAGTCGAATGCTGGAAATATTTCATTCATGAATCTGACTGAACAGATATCCAGAATTTCAAATACTTTCGCTATAATTACTTTCGATACATAATGTTTAAAAAATTTATTTGGTGACTATTTTTTTAATTAAATTATATTAATAATTGTTGAATTTGATTCTTTTGGATTAAATATAATCATAATTAATTATTTAGTTTTTATAATTATACAATTTACTATAAAAATTGTCATTTGTTTGTTGTTATTTTGCTAGTAAGATATCAAAGAAGTTTACTGCTGAAGACTAAATACGTATTTTTATATTGTATGTGTAAAATCAATTTGTTATCCAGATAGTATTACTTAATTACTCACCTCCATGTCATACTATAACAATTTTCGATTCGTTTTATTATACACACAAAGAAGCAAAGAAGCAAAACAAAAGTGTACTGAAACCAATGTAAACATCAATTTTGCTGCAATAATCTTGTGAATCTACTTAATTGTATTTACTTATTTTTTACGAGGAACCAAAAATCAAGTGGCAAAATTTTAACAGATCTTTGGTGGATGTACGACAGCATGTACACCCATTTACCGAGTCTAACATAACAGGATTTAACCAGTTATAGTATAGGACAAATCATGTATCAAAAACATAACTCAAATTCTATTGTTTATCGATCAATTCGAAATTAATTCACCCTAATAAAGTTGATATTGCAATAATTGCATACTTAAGTGTTTAAAGATTTGTTAAAAATAATTATTGCAAAAATGATTTTAACGAAAAATCATTTATTGGCGAAAAATAATTTATCAATCAATTCAAGGAGAGTTATTATATTTCGTATTTTCCTTTATATTAATGAACAGAAAAAGTAATATCTTAAAGATTACATCGATCTGTCGGATCAGTTAAGATGTGCCGGAAATCATTCCATAAGGATTCAATACCGAAACAAAGAATGAATGTTGCAATAAAAGAATATCATGAATATCATGAATGTTATCGAGTACAACGCCAGTTCAATTTTTACTTTTTGTTAATTATTATATAAATTTATAGAAAATCATATTAGTCCTTGCCTACATTCCCAGTCATTTACATAAAATTCGGCAGATGAATATCGATAGAAAGTTTGAAGGATCATAAGAAAGAAACTTTAAAAGAACAGAAAATAGAACAATTCAGATATAAAAGAACTTGCTTTGAAATTTTTCAAAAAATTGAGGCATGCAAACGTGATTTGTGTAATCCCGAATAAATTAAAAAAAACCTAAAGTTTGTAATTAAAAACACAAAAATAAATATTTGGTTATTATTCTATTATTACTTTATTATAACTTTTAATAATAATTGCATAATAATATAAAGATTGTCATGAATAAACAGAATAGAAATGCAATTCAAGAATTCGATCTGTTTTTTATTCACAACGAATCTGCCAAATCATGCAAAACAATGCCAAACAAAGATGTACCTTGAAACAAATGAAACATAAAACATAATTTTGCCGCATAGCTTGTTGAATTATATTATATTTCAAATACTTTCTACAAGTTAACAATTCTTAAAACCACAAAATAAATTGACATTTTTTCAACCAATCATATAACGATTCCACCAGCAAATTTTGAAAATTGGTTGTCAACCAGTTGACATTCTTCAACCAACTTTGACGATTTCCAGCAGATTTATATATTTCAACGAAATTTTGACAATTTCTCACCAATTTAACGATTTCCACAAATTTGACCAAATTCAGAAAATGCTTTAATATTAACATTAACAAGTTTATGTTATCAAATAGCAATAATAAAACGGAGATAGTTGAACGTACAAAATATACATTAAATGAAATCATTATTATCAAAATTAATATAAATTCAAAATTAAAGTTAATCACTAACCTTCCTCCCTAATTAATCAATGTTTCCGTACAATAAACTAAAACATTTATATATGAAACCTTATAAATCGCATAATTAATACTCAACAATTTCAGACTTCATTTTTTATTACTTAATTTTCTTTTTCAAAATGTTTTTTTTCAATGATATATAAATCAAATTACAAACATGATTTATGCAAATAAGGTAAATTGTCGCATGAAATTAATACATTCTTCGAATTCCAATGAGTTTAAAATTCAACAACAAATTACAGTTTCTTAAAGTAAATAATGAAATTGCACGAAACATTTAAACAATATTCTCCAAAATAAAACTATAACTTAAATTTTTGATTGAAATTATAAATTGGTTAAAATTTTACATATAAGCAAAAAACTCATAATAAAATAATAATTTTAGAAATTCAATCAAATTAAAATTATTAACATTTTAAAATTATGTAGTGTATCAGTTGAAAAATAATGTCATAAAATATTGATTTATTAGGGTTCCAAGCTCAAGATGGTCCACTGCACCTAGCAATTTTAAACTGTTTTGGCACCAATAAAAAATTCCAACCCAACGTCAAAGCTAAATCTCTAATAATTTTCAAAAGAAGCCTAATTATAGAAAGATAGATTAATTGTTTCACGGCACCCTCCCATGTTTCCACGGTACGCTGGGTGCCGTATGGCAACCCTGTTAAGCGAACCCCTGCTTATGTTACAACATCATAAGGAATATTAATAATGAAATTCTTAAAATGAAATATATGAATGAAATTTTAGGTATATACTTATGTATAAAACCCTTAAAAATGTTTTATCAAAAAATGTTGATTCAATTGTTAATTTGGCGAATAAAAAATTGTCTCAATTATACGTTTTGATATTGAAAATAAACTTATCTTGTGATATTACTATGGATTGCCAGCTAGTAAGATACCGATCAATAACAGTATAGTATACCAAATTCTTCTGCAGAAGTTATGAACAAAAAACTCATATTACAAAAACTTTGTGAATTTATTTTGTGCAAAAGTTATTTTCCGGACGAATCAACAAGAATATTTTTCTGTATGTAATGTGTTCCCCGCCCAAGTTAAATTTAATTAGTATTTTAAATAGAAATTAAAAATATATGTTACTAGAATACAAATCATAATTTGTAAATTTATCAATAAGTTAAAGTAAAAATTAAACTTATAATTTAAAATTCACTATTCATATAGTTATGTGTGGTGAACATAAATTAACATATTTTTTGTGGTGAAGCCACTGTTTTTTTGTATTAAGCATAAGGCTGTATAATAACATTTTAACATGATTTATTTTTATTTTACTGTGTGAAATCTAATAACCGAAAGTTAAAAATATACATTAATAGCATATACGTGTATTAAATTAATAGTAAATGATATTTTAATTTTTATTCTTGATATTGAATTATCTGGAAAAGATAATTCCGATTAATAATTAAAATCTTTAATAGTTTTTGCTGATTGAGATAATCCAGCTTTACCAAAAAATCAATAATTAACTTAGCGAATCCCCAAATTAGAAGTTTCTTGCATTTTTAATTGATTGATACGGCAAAATTTTAGTAGAAGCCTATCAAGTGAATATTCTTAGGGCAGTTAGCGATCTTTCGTAACTGCGTGCGATTTTTAAATTACATATGTTTAGGTTTCCTTTTAAACATTTGCTGAATCGTTTTTTTTATATTTTTATCATTATTCTTGAATTTGAATTTATCGAATGTAATACTTGTTCCATCACATAATAAATATCAGAAAAAGAAATCAAGTTGTTGCTTTATTATAATTATCGTTAATAATTTTCTAATTTATTAATTAGCTTACATAGTAATTTACCCACACCCTAATTGTTTATTAAGAAAAATTGGAGTCATAAATATCAAATAAAAAACGCCAAACACAAACATTTGTGAGCCGACGTGCCTATAAAATATTTCGTGGCAGTAATACAAGTCAAAATTAAATAACAAAGTGAAAAATTGTATAAAGTATTTAGATAAAACAGAATGAAATGGACGAGATGCAAAACAACTTAATAACATGCAAATATTGGCATATATTCCACCGAGATGCCAAGTCAAAATATTTAGTGATAACCATGTAATTTCCAGAATTTGTCTGAGTAATACTGTTGGCACATAGCCTATGGTATGCAAACGATTCTCGATGATCCAGTCGGCTGGATGAAGCCACTATACATATAGTCAAGGGACCAATTTGGTCAATGAATTAAGCCAACATCAAATTGCGAGCTTATACGGGGGGAATGAAAACGAGAATTACCAGAAAACCGTACTAATTGAAACAAGTTTGATAAATAACCAATAGTGGTTTATAATAACTCAACAGATCAAGCAGAAGGCAATTGAGTGTAAATTATCCAAAGAAGGCACAGAGCCAAGACTGTCAGCCCAAGAAAGGTTTCGGAGCAAAACAAAATAATTGCAATCAACGAAGTGTGGTAGGAATAATCAAACTTGGAAATGCAAGTCAGGACGCGATGCGATAAAATGCAAACGATAAGCCACGTAGACAAAGTTCCTGACAAAAGTTGGATCAGCAACGCCAGTGGTTAAGGATGAAGTGAATCGAATGGAAAAATTAATGCTACAACGCCGGAAATGTCCGGCACGTCAGACGTTCATAGTCCGAAAGAACAGACGGCAAATTAACATCTGGAGATGTAAATCCAGCAGGCAACGGAATCGCCTCAACAAAACAAATGGAACAGTCCTGATGTTATGACATAAGTTACGAAATGATGTAACCGACGAAATAAATGCAAAAAAACAGGGAATCAGAAGATCCGGAGTTCAACATAACGTTCGAAAGACGGCTTAACAGGTCTAATACTGGAATCTAAGAGACGGTCGCCAGTAACGGAAATACTCGAGAGACTATACAATCAAGACTTCCCAAAAGGAATATAAAATTTATTGTCATTCAGGAGGGCCTACAATTCGATTGCAAGGAATTGGAACAACTGCAAAGCAACAAATAAATATTTCCTAGTCATTAGGGATGAACTCATGCCGAGCCAAGAAATGAGGAGAATACTAAAAGTCTGCTTGATTGACATTGACGTTACCTTTTACCTACTGAAACATACTAAAGGATTAGTGCAAATATATTACCGCTGGGGAAAACCCAGTATGTCCAAAACAGATCAGGAGTTGATCAAAAAAATGACAGGGGGCTATCAGAAGATTCATACATACAGTTATACTTCATTGTGATATCAATTCCAGGAAGTTCCTATGATCAAAAGTACCCCGATTTCAAAAAGTAATGCGGATAAGAAAAGATATAGGAATTAACTACCAATTAGGGATTCCAACTATTCGTTCATTGTCCAACTATCCGGGATACGAATAGTAAAAATAAAAAATATCGATTATTCCGGATATTCGGAGATAGTTACAGTAATTATTAAAATAATCAAAAAATTACTACATATTATATAAGAATCTACTAAAAAAATTACTACATTTTGTAGTACAATAATATGAACATATATAAATATATTACAATAAATCAAAACTATTAACTTGCAATACTTATTATCATTTGTAATCATTCATTTAAAAATAAAATGCTTGCATGTATCTAAATAATTCCACTACTTTGAGCGTTTTTACAGTGCTAAAAAATTCCAAAATCAAATTTAAAATTAAAACAAATATATTTGACATAGATTTTAAAATTACATTTATTACATTATTGATTAAATTGTAATTACAAATTGTTTGAAATCGAAATACTATCGATAT
>JACMZG010000366.1:0-19388 GCA_018340805.1 Microvelia longipes | reverse complement strand
CGAAATCTTCAGTTCATTAATCTAGGTACGTTACTATCAAGTAGAGTTAAAGTGGAGTGAAAAGATAAAACAGTCTTCTAAACTAAGTCAGGTCAATACTGTTTTAATAGAATGCCATTGGCATATCAGCAGCCAGATACTTTCATACGGATTGGAAAAGGTATTCGAATGACAAAAGATGAAGCAATGGCAGATGAGATGAATATAAAGTATGCTTTCATACAAATGATCAGGTGGAAAGGCCATATTTAGGACTATCAGAGAACTGAATTCAGGCATGGGGATTCTACAGAAACATTAAAGAAATTGGGCAGAAATTCTAACAGATAATGAATTCGCAATTGAACGCAACAGTTTACAAAAAAGCGACAGGTAAACCTCTAGCGTGAAACAGTGTTTGGAAGAAAATTCAGCAGAGAAATGTGTTCCCATTCTAGTCCACTAGAATCTCACAAGAAGTCGATTTTAAATCGTAGTTTTACGTACAAATCAAGGAGAACTTGGGGATACAATGCTGTCAAGGAGGAAACAAGAAACAAGGAATCAGAGATCGTTTTGTTAGCCTTCGTAAATAGTTAAAAAATATATGATCAAAGATATTTACGCGAGATGACTTGGGTAGAAAAGATAGAAAGAAATGTTGAAAAGATCAGAAGGTTTTTTAAAGAATAGGGATGTGAGGAATGGTATTTAAATTGTTAAATATTTAAATTTTATGTGCTAGTTTAAAATCTTGATAAAATTTTTAAAATAAAATATTAAAAAATTAGAAATTAATTGTTGCACATATACTGTTTGAATAATCAACTTCTCTCAAGCCAGGTTTTTCAAGCTTTCAATTTTCAACAAGATTCTCGAATTTTGCTTTAATAACTGGATTGTGAATAGACGCACGGTGCTTCTTTGTGTAATTATATTATTATATTATTATTATTATTATTATTTTATTATTATTATTATATATTATTATTATTATTATTATTATTATTATTATTATTATTATTATTATTATTATTATTTTTTATTATTATTATATTATTATATTATTATTATTATTATTAATTATTTATTAATTATATATTATATTATTATTTTTTTAGTTATTATTATATATTATTATTCATTCATTATTAATCAGGTGATTATTATTTATTTATTTATTTGTATGAAAAATTAGAATAAGTACTTCATAACAATGAAATATCGTTTTTATTGTTAAATTTTGTTGAAATGAATTACTGAGGGTGTTGCACAAAATAGCTCAATTCCAAAGTCAAGGCTCATTAAATGATAAGTAAATATTAAACTTGATTAAATTAAAAAGATAAGTTTTTGAAGTAATCATTATTGGAAATCTACCTGAGAACATAAATTAATAAATCTCATATGAATTCCAAAGAAAATTGGTTTAATTAATCACTTTATTAACCAGAGAGATGATCTTTTTAATATAGATTTATGTGGAATAGCAAGCGGCAGAATGAGTTTCTACAATAGAATTTCCAGATCAAAATAAGATTTTCTTACAAATCTAGATCAATTTTTTTATTTCAATCTCAAAATAAATGGTCAGTCATTTAGATAGTCCGTCAGCTACTTTTACGAAATAACATTTATTCTAGTCTACTTCATAACGTAATTCTTGTTTTAATTTTCTAATTATATTTGATCATTACGTCTATTTCTACTAATAGTAGATTCCTACGAATTTTCTCAGTGCTGATAGACGAAAAGATTATTTAACTTTAAATGATTAATAAGTTTAATAATTTTAATAATTACAATTAATCATTAATTTACACAGATAAAAAATTTAATTCTAATAATAAAAACGATAAAATTAAAAATGAATGCGATAATCTTAAAACAAAATGAGACATAACAAATTAATATTTTTTTTTTTTTTTTTTTAAATTTAAAATTCCATTATAAAATAAAAATATATTAAAGTCAATTATTATCAAATATTTTAAAGAAATTTAAAAGAAATATTTAGTTTATGTATTTTAAGTGGTTTTTAACAAAATAATTTACAATGAGAGAGATTACTTGAAGATGACAATTTTCGATAATTAAATAAATAGTTGTGATTTTATCTTAAAAAGCTGTCTCCTTTTCGAACACATGACGTAATAAAACAATTTAGCTTATAATAAAAATTTAATTAAAATGTTAACATTTATTAAAATCAGAGTGAAACTGAAAGCACACTCTGAAAGCAACTATGAAATTGTAAGTTATGACAAAGTCGAAATGTTGTTTGTTGAAAAATTTTTATATTTAGTTCTGTCATTTGTCTAAGCATGCATTTTTTAATTTCAAAAGTTCATTTTTATTGATTTCCGGTAAGAATATTTCCAACTTGCTTTCGTTTAACAATATTTGTCAATTCAGCAGCTTTCCTTTTCAAAAATCCAGAATCAATTTACTAAACAACTCTTCCAAGATACTTGTTGATAATCTATGCCACTTATATCGAATTATCCGAAGTCATGAGAGTAAAAATTTTTCCGATAGCAGATGCTTTACACCAAACTTCATCGATTCGTTTTAAAATCCATTCTAAATACTCGACTAATTTTCTCGAATCCCGCCACAAAAATTACCCGGTTTCGTAGATTTTCTGAACCAATTTAACATGGTAAATTCGAGGTAGTTTTATTGGTTTTTTATCAGAGAAATAAATGGAGAATGAATTAAGAATTTCGAATTTTCATAAATCTCTTAATTTTACTGTATCCAAGTTTCAGATAATCTCGCGAAATTTTAACCAAAAAAAGTGGTCTTTCATAGCAAAGGACAGCATAATCACGATTAGCCTTTATGTTCTGCGCTGCCAGCAGTTGATTCTGATTCTCATTGGTAGCTCTCAAATACACCGTGAATCCAATCTCGACTTTCATATATAAGAGGCACTCCTTCAGGACGTCTCACACCAAAATAATTGCGCTTATCTGGGAAACTGCCTTCTGATGATTCCAATCTTTATCAATAATAGGACACTGCGATTGCTGGTGCACAGAATCTTGAATTGGGATGTGCAGCTTTTGGTTAGTTTTGGTCTGAAAAGTATAAAGAACAAATAATATTGTAAAAATTTCATGCATGAAATTAAAGGACCACAAGTATTTAAATGAAATTTTTAATTATTAAAAATTTATTTTCCTGAATACAGTGAACTCCGTTTATGGCATTGGATATTATTCGCGAAATCACTCGTTATAACCGGAGTTACAAAGATTAATAATGTTTGAGGAAACAATAACCATTAATTACCTTTATTAATGAGAAAATGCTAACCAGATCATGCAAATTAATAATTAAAAAAGGTCTACACTCCAATACAATCCCAGGAATTATATTCAAAACCAAGCCACCTTCGAGTTATCCAAATACAGGAAACCAAGGAAAAAATTTTTGTGGTAGGTCCTTAAATGCATTTGTGATGCGTAATAATTGTGATGGTAAAATTAGAACTTATAATAAATAACAGCGCCACCATTGAAAAGATACATTAAGGTGAAACATGCAGAACCATCCGAACAAGAATAAAGAACACGACTTCAAGCGAAAGAAAGTTCTTCAAAACACTGTTCAACAATACAAACATTCACGAGAACAACATCATGTATGCATGGAAAACATTTAGGGACAAGGCTTCATTCTACCACTTCACAGAAGAAACATGAAAAATATTAATCAAATAAAACAAATGCGCTTAAAATCAATGTAATTTAAAAAATTAAAATAAAATAAAACAAAATATTACCCAATTAGAAAATTTAATGAAATTCTAAAAATTCTAAATTATTTCTCTATCATACTTTTGAATAATCAAAAAGTTAAAATTCCCTTGGAAAAGACAAAGTCGAAAATTTGGATAAAAAAAATAAAAAATAAATATAAAAAAGATTATTTTATCGTGCTTTTCTAATTAAAATGAAATCTCAAATTGCCATAATGGTTAAGCCAAAACAATTATTCTGGCAATAATTGTAATTGTAAATATTTAATACAATAATATATAATTAGTATTTTTTTTTGAAATAAAATGAATAAAATTAAAACAAATCTGTAAAAAATATATAATAAAAATAAATTCATAATTATATATGATTAAAACTATTGAAAAATTCATTTATTAATGCTCTGAGGTAACAATCGTTAATATTCACTTTTATTGTTTTCAAATTAAGTATTCAATGAATGATTAAAACAAAAAAAATGTTAATTATAGATTGTTTATACGAAACTCTTGATTAATATATATGAAATTTCATTCAAAGAAAAGAATTATTGTAACAATTACATAATTATGAAGAATGACGATTAGAATATTTGTCAACAAAAGTTGCTGCAAAACTGCACATTTGAAAATCAATATGCCGATAGTTTCAACCATTTTTGTTTGGATGTAATAAAAGCAATGGTTGTTTCTATATATAGTGCATGATATATTGTAATGGTGAGATCGTCATTACTTAATATTTTCTGATAAGCTGATTGATCCAAGTTAAAATAATTGATAATACTTTTGTGTTTATAATAACAACATTTTGTTTATCATTTTAAAATGTTAACGTGTTATTGTTTATAAATATGACATTTAAATTAATAATTTTTTATGATAAATCATATACCGAACAATCAATTTTTAATTGGGACATTTTGTAGGAACTGACAAAAGGTTTACATTTTACAATATTCCCTCTATGATTTGTTTGAACAAGGTATACTTTTCGGACTTGAATTATTATTTAATTTAAATGGTATACAAATTAATAACAAAAAACTTCATATTACTTTAGATTTTTACGATACTTTATATCGACTTATATATTATATTACTCATTATATTTCAGAATAACAAGAGCATTTAGTGGCTTAATCTGATTTAATTTGGGCGCAGAATGAATTATACCGACTGAAAAATGTTCGTCCGAATCGATGGAACTCTGATTTTTTCTGTATGTAATGAAATCAAATATATCGTTATAAATTTCTATTAGTTACTTAACCATACTTGCAGATTAGAAGCGTTATGATTTCTTGCGTACTTTGCAATGAGAATATTTTAAATACTTTATCAAGTTATAATTGGAGGGAAGTCTAGTGCAGCAGACGCACGTAATTCCCTCTCCAACAAGGTTGTTTATAAAGTGTTGCAGTTAAAAAAGCCTGCTAGGTTGTTGAAGTTGAGGAAATGATTCTTGATGAAGTCTATTGATCGAAAGTTTGAGTCTTCCGTCTCCGGTGTGTATATTGTGTTAGTCAGCTTATATTGGATTTTTCAATAACCGGACAAGTTTACTTTGAACAAAATTTAACGGCTCGAATGTTATCGACATCAACTCAATTCTACAAATGGTTTGAATATTTACTTGTTCCGCAAAGAACATTTTGTTTACAAGGGTAAATAGTGTCATGCGTATTTTTTGGATATTAAAATAATACATGGGTGGTTATTATAATTAGTTATGTAACAGTTACAAAAATCGCCATGGCGGAATACTAGGGCCAGGCAAACGGGACATTTACCTGCGGCGCCCAAAATCGATTTTAAGGGCGCCAAAATGACACTTAGACAATTTATGCCTTTTTTATTATTTTGGTTTAAATTTTATCACACACGTATTTAAATGGAACATATTTATTAAAATATTTAGCAAATCATAATCAACATAAAATAATTATATCTATAAATTCAAATAATAAAGAAAGTTTAAAATTTGATTTTTTGAAACAAATATATTACTAGGTATTTTAAATTTAATTTTAATATGAAAAGAGAAATTATGATATTTTAAAAAAATGATTAAGACTCTTTCCAAATAAAAATTTCACATGAATTGTTAATTTGATTGATTAAAATACTATGACTTACAATTTCGGAAATCCTGGGGATTTGAAAATTGTTTATAGGTCGTGTATTACCAAAATTAGAAATATATGAATATTTGAAACTTTACCATTATTTAGCTTACACAGCGTGCTCTTTTTGAAGTCAAAATATTAAATAAATATAAATAAATAAATATTTTTGATGTTTAAATTAAATTAACTGTTAATTAAGTAATATTTGTTTAAATGTGATATTCACTTATTTAAAATGTAATCAATAACTTACAATCGAGAAAATCATGGTGGAATTCGGAAATCGCATGATTTAAACGCTTTCTCAAAGGTTTGTAACCCCTTAAATCAAAAAATAGTTCTAGTTTTGATAATGTTTATTGAAGAAATAATGGAATATCTTAATAAGGTTTTAGTGTTATAATACTGTAGTACCATTAAAATCACAATACTAAATATTTAAGTGAAAAATCATTGTTTTTGTTTAATTTAATAAAACGTTTACCCGAAAATAAATAAAATAAATATGGGCGATTGTGAGGTAAAGGCAGTTTCATTTTTTTGAGTTCAGCATTATCTTTCAATGTTAAATTAAAAATAGGGTAAATTTATTTAAAACCTAAAAATAATAATTTAAAATATTAAAAATTAGGAATTTTGATTGTTATAATATGTAAATTTATATAAAAGTAAAATTTGTAATAAAAGTATGTATATATTATTTTGAATTAAATTTATTGGTTATTTTTAAATTCTTTAGTCGTATTTGTAAGAAAATAATTTTTCAAATTGAAGATTGCTAAATATTTTAAAGAAAAGTGAAACTTTTTAAGTATAATTATTTTAAATTGGGTATTTGTATGATATTATATTTTTAAGAGTTTTATAGACGTAATTGAATTGATATATAATTAGTATTTAAACAAAAAATGTAAAGTGTAAAAACATTTGATATGTTATGATTAACATTCAATATTTGGAAAAATAGCTGGGAATTCTTTGAATTATTGAGATTTTGGTGTTTTAACTTCTGTTCGAATATTCTCCATTTTTGAAACGATAATTAATTTTTTATGAAATATTATCTTAAAAAACCAAAGACTTCAACTTTATGGAAACTGAGACAAGAGTTACGAAGAAGGACGACTTACAATCGGTTTCTCAGGTGGCCTTGACCATCCCACACCGAGATGATGTTGACAAGGCGTCCATCCAGGCCTATCAAGTCGGGATATGTGGAACTATTCATCGATGAAGTGTGTACGACAGTATTCAACGGAGTAGATCACCCGAACACCCTTCGACAGATTTTCGTGATAGGTCTGATTTACACCAAGCCTACGAGAACAATTACGGAATCAGATGGAAAGAATTCAGATGACGGATTGAAGACTTCGGATGCGCAGCGAAAGCATTCAGCCGACCAGTTATCCAGATTACGGATTTGAAGGAGCCTGTCTGTCGTTACGAAAAGACAACACGACGGCACAGACTTGGTCAATCAACAAGAAACTGAAGAGGTTCGCTTGAAGAAGATACGACATATTAATCTGATAGGCAGTACTAGCCCATTCATGGGACTAGGGATGAATTTTGAAAAAGAGAGATGTTGATGCTTGCCAACAAGGACAAGCAAACCAGGTACAGGTGATGCTTAAAAAAAAAGAAATGATACAAAAGAATTATCGAATACATTGGAGATGATGGAAAAGGTGCAGCAGGCCTTCGGAGACGCTTGTGAACGGCTGCTTAAAAGTTTACAGTGCATTGCCAAATTAAGGAGCGAGCAACAGACAAGGAATCAGTCGCAAGACATTGAACCTTACAGAGAATGACGTAAAACGTCAAATGCGATAGAGGATATGACCAAAACATAAAGTGTTATAATTGCTGGAGAAATGGGACCATAAGCAGGTTACGGCAATCAACAAAGAAAGAGGAATTGTTACACTTTGTGGTGCAGAAAGACCAGCATTAGCAAAGAAACTGGCCGAAAAGAACAGGGTGCTTCACGAAATGCGGGAGGAACGGCCAACAACGGAAAGTGCTTTAAGAGTCAACAAACCAAGGGGATATAATGGGACAGAATAGAGTATAGATCCATACGACTGCAGGTAGGGTCGAAGAGACTTGGATTGGTTACGCAGCAAAAGTATTCCGTGAGAACTTATGCATAATAGATATGGGAAACCTAGTAGTTACGGGAATACCAATCCGTGAGAGCAGGATGTATAAAAAGATTTACGTGAGGACGAAATAATGCGGGATGGAAATACATACATTAGATATAATATAATGTAGTTACAGGAGGGAAGACGAAGATCGATATTACAAACCAGGAGAGATACCATACCAGGAGATAAAGAGAATGCAACTCAGTGGAATATTTGATAATCTAGAAGAGCAGGGAGAAAGACAGGAAAAGAATTACCCAAATAGGGAAGCCTCGTCCAAAAGACGGAGTTGATCGGAGCTAGATATTAACAGATTGATTCGCACCGATATAGATATGCTTAATAAAGTAGTATAATAATAGTTATAAACACAGTAGATAATGAAGATGACGGAGATTATCCGATGATGACTGGAGAAATTATTACCGATTTTTAAAGAACGAAAATACTCAATAAAAGAAGGATATCGAAATCAGTAGCAATAGATAAATTTGAAGAAGGACACGAAATCGAATATAGATAGAATCACGGAGGGGCCCAGTATCGTAATTGAGTTACAAGGAAGGACAGTATGAATGTTTATATAGATACAGGTGCCAGGAGATAAATGTTAAATGACAGTGACGAGATATGTTACCGGACGAATTTAAAGAAGATAGACATACAAAGAGGTGTGACGAAAATCATAGATGTGCGAATAATAGCCAGATGAACACTTGTGGGGAATATAGAAACGAACGTAATATGGAGAACAAAAGGAGTTGGTTTGAAGTTTATAGTAGTTAGAGATGAGTCCAGATATCATCAGGTAGGTGGTGGAATTACAAAAAGGCTTTGGCGTTCAGTTTAAAACGAGACGTAACAGGAAGAGAAGACATCAAATAGACAGCCAATAGAACAAAAATTTGGTAGGAAGATTAACAAAAGAGAACGATTAGAAAGAGCGGAATAAAATACTATGACAAAGAAAGACGACGATTGGAGGGGGAAGATCATCCTTCACGCCAACGAAGATGCTTTCATGGCAGATCAACTGGGATTATCGGTTGCACCAAAATTAATTAAGCACAAGATAGAGTACTAAGGGTGGACCAATTAATATTAAACCGTGGAGCACAACCTTATGCCCACCTGGAAGGAAAGATTTGATGAAAGGATAAAAAACATGTATGAAGGAATCGGAATAATCAAGGAAATGCCCCAATTCTCCAATGAACACTCCCCTTATATGCATATGGTAAAAAAGAGATGGAAAGGACGTAAGTGCTGGATTTCAGGAAAGTGAATGCCAATTACGGAAGAAAGCTTATCCAATGCCCAAATATCAGCCTGAGTTATAACAATACTGAAGGCACGAATATTTTAGGCACGCATCGACCTTAGGTAACGACTTATTATCCATAGTTATTAGAAGCAGAGTCACAGCGAAGGAAAACAGCGGTTCTCGACAAAGATGGGACAGTATTGTTTACAAGAATGCCATTTGGAATATTCTCTGGCAGCACCAGGAACATTTCAGGAACTAAGACGAAGTACTGAAAGGATCAAAAGGAACGATGGTTACTTAGGACGAATTAATGATATTTTACATGACAACGATAAAAGAGCATTACAGAATACTGAACGGACGTATTCGAAGATACAGACGAGGCTGGTCTGCGAAGAAATCACGGGAAAATGCAAGATATTAAAGCAGAGAGGAAGTGAAGTTTTGGGTCAGCATAGTTGACAAAGAAGGAATCACGACAGATTGCATCTAAAGATTAGAAGCTATCAAAGGCGATATGAACGGACGCAAAATGCGCTTAAAGAAATGTTAAGAGGTTTTTTAGGAATGGTAACTATTACAGGGATTTCATTGAAGGTACTCAAAGAGAATCGAGAGTTTTAGAGGAGAATTAATTGGAAATAAAACGTGAAAACTCGATATGGACAGACAATGCGATACAGCTTTCACAGAGCGTTAAGGATTCACTGATTGAAAACACCGGTATTAGGGTTTCCAGATATTTCGAAGACGTTCATTCTAGCACACGGATATGCGAGTTTTGGACACGATTTGGAGCAAGTTCTAGCTCAGAGAGATGACAATGTAGAGAGAGAGATGATAGCGTATGAGTCACACGCAATGAACCGAATTCACGCAAAAAGGATTATTGCCATTACGGAAGGAAGGAATCTATTATCCATTTAATTACTTGTTGCAACCCATTTCAAGCACTATCTTATGGGAAGACGATTCGAACTGAGAACCAGATCATTAAGGCCAATTCACGTTCATGTTGAACACCACGAAACAGTGACACCACAGTTCCAGACATGATAAACTACCTCAGCGGATGGATATTATTTACAGTTCAGACAGGTTATTAACACACGAATGCAGATATGCTCTCTAGACCGAATGCGAACGTGTACGCAGTTCAGATGGAACATGACGAACCAGAAGACGGTAAAAGAAAAACCAGACACTTGGATTGATAGTTAGCGATAATATAATGAAGAAGTCCAAAAAGAGAAGACGGACATAACTTTGGTGAAACAAAGACTTGGAAAGATATGAGATACCGGATGAAAAGAGACAAGAAATGATACAAAATATCACGATTGTTATCCACACGCAGGAACGGAAGAAGTGATAATATACATCAGCATTTCTACGATGATGATAATCTTCGAGACAGCGTAACGAATGTAGTAGAGAAAGTGCGAAGCCAGTCAAAGAACAAGGTTGTCACATTCAGAACGAAAGAGGATACGATAACACTAATCGCGACAGGGAAACCATCGAAAAATTAATATTGATATATGTGGACCATTTAAGGAGACGTTCCGAAGAAGAAATTATCTGATTAGCGGATCATAGACCAGTTCAGTAGATATATCTCTTTGATCGGCTATATCAAACAAGACGAGGAGACAATAAAAGCGTCGGTGGTGGTAAACGAAAAGTGGGATACTACGGTTTTGGTCACAAAAGAAATACACGTCGACTGTGGAAAAAACATTTGAATCCAAGGTTTTTAAAGGTGGGCGGCATTCGTGCATGCATCGAGATATTGTGTTTTTCACAGTTCGACCGACCATAACAGAACGGAATAATTTGAGCGCCAATTCGGACGATAAGAAGTATTAAACGGCAGGGTACCATCGGAACAAGACAGCCGATTGGGAAGAAAGAACCCCGGAGATGAATTCGCTTCTAAACGCCACGGTGCCAGGAAACATTGGCGAATCAAGTCCGCAGAGTGATGTCTAGAAAAAAGATATCAGAGAGAGATGGGTGTGTAGCAGAGGGATTTCGTGGAAAAAGCAGTACATGCCTGAATGAGATTACAGAGCAGATTAGACCAGACCGATTAGTACCAGTAAGGGAATTTGTAGATTGGAAGATAGAAGTTTAGTGAAGGGTAGAGCAAGGGTCAATAGGACAAGGAAAGATTCGAAGGGCCGTATGTGAAGTTAGTACAGAAGATACGACGACCGGCGATACCTACTAGAAAAGAAGACGGATAAAAACAATCGAGCGAAACGTCGAGAAGACTAAATAAATTTCTTTAAAACAAGCGGGATTGGCTGAGGTAAGGCCACCGGTTTTCAATTTTTTGAGGTCAGCTATTTCTAATTTTAAATTAAAAAATAGGGTAAATTTATTAAAAACTAAAAATAATAATTTAAAAATATTAAAAATTAGAATTTTATTTGTTATATATTGATGTAAATTTAAATAAAAGTAAAATTTTTATAAGAGTTATGATATATTGATTATATCTTGAATTAAAATTTGATTGGTATTTTTAAATTTTAGTGGTATTTGTGAAGAAAATATTTTACAAATTAAATGCCCTAGAATATTAAAGGAAAAAGGTGAAATTTTTAAGTATTAATATATTTTAAATTTTGGTATTTGTCAGTGATATATATTTTTAAGGTTTTATAACGCTAATTGAAATTGATATAAATTAGTAATTTAACAAAAAATGTTAAAAGGTAAAAACTATATGAAACCTTGATAGTTATGATTAATTCAATATTTTGAAAAATAGCTGAATTTTGAATTATTGGAGATTTTGTTTTAACTTGTTCGAAATTTCTGATTTTGAAAGATAAATGTAATTTTTATTGAAATATATCTTGAAAAAACCAAAGACGTTCAACTTTTATGGAAACTGAGACAATAGTTTACGGAAGAAGGGACACGACTTACAGGCTGAATTTAATTAAAATTTTGTTTTGGTGTCTTAAATACAGATATCATAAATCGAAAAACAAATATATTACACGATCCCAGGATTTCCTTGCCAGGTCTGTAATGCTAACAGCATTAAAAATCGATTGTCTTCCATCCTTCGCCAAGAAAATCCTCCTATCACTAGTTTCAGGCAACATTTGTTAAAAAAAATCGTATGTTTTGTAATATACATCTCATAGCATTTGGAATGCGTTTTATAAGACGTTCCAGGTGCAACCCGAAAATCCAGCCTCTGGATTTATAGCACGCAATTCTCCATTTTTATTGAATATCATCATCAATATTCGTCACCGCACACTCAATTCTATAACCTTGGTAAGTTGATTCTAACATTGCAGGATTGGTCTTTCCACAAAAAAAAAAAAACCGAAGGAAATGCTGCTGTAAATAACCGTTCTTATTGTTTCGATCAGTAATTCCGAGAATCTAAATAGAAAAATTTGATTAAAGCTTATTTAAACTCTCACTTCGAATGAATTATAAATTTTTTATTTGTTTAAAATTCAATAAACATGTGCCCATTTTAAACGCTTTATCTCTTTGGAATTCTTATATCTATGAATTTTACTATTTATGATGATTGATTATCGCAAAAATTTAGATTTATTCAAGAAAAAGCAATTTGGTATGAAAATAATTTGAAAGATTTTCAATGATTCTCAAATATATATTAAATCAGTTGATGGTTCATTTTTTTTAGAAAATCCAACTTAAAAATCATGTAATTGTAAAATATAAATTTTAAATTGCAAATGCTCGTTTTTGTTATTACCAATCATCATCCGAAATTTATTAAAAAATCCATTTTTATTGTAAGTTATATACTTGTCTATATATTGTTAGATATATTTTTATTGCATAAAATTTAAACTAGTGTAATAAACCAGATTCTAGGATAAACTTATTTAACAAAAATATTCTTTCATTTATCGTTATATATTTTTAAATATTGGTTTACCAAATTAATATTATTGCAAAATATGCTTTCTGGGAAATCGAAATTTCTAGTTATATTGTGATCCAATTACAAACCGGGCATTTGGTAAATGTTTTTATTAACTACACTTACCTTAACTATATTCTGAAAAAAATTAAAAATATTCCTATACCCTCTCCAAATTAATTTTATTTAACAATTGACAAAAATCACAAAATTCGCAACCAGATATGCCTCTGCTAGCCATTCATTTTTATATCCATAATTTGAGCCCAATCTCAATGCTAAACATTTCTTTCCCAGCCATAAGAATTTCCACATACCACTTCCAAAACTACAGATTTTCATTTTTCTCTGGTAAATGAGGCAATAATAGTTCTGTCCGGATCACATGGCCAACCGTTGATTATTTTTCTCTATATCTCATTAACTTTGAGTGTGCAATCATCAATATATTACTCGCTTGTTGATAAAGGAAACTTCCCACACTGTTGAATGGCTCTAACAACTCATCTTTTAGAACGCCAAAACTTTTCAAAACCTACTGAGCACCATTGTGTCATTTTTCTCATGCTAGCTACAACATTGGAGAATCAGTTATTTCTACTCCAATTTTAGATAAAGTTCCTCCAATTAGGCCCCATGCTAAACGCTATCAATACATAATTCGACCAGATAAAATTCAATTCAATGATTTCTGTTCTAATCAACCATAATCTTTTTTATACCTTTCATGCATCCTGAATCTTTCATTCAATTTCTCTTGTCCAAATTCAGCAGGCGATCAATTCCAATGAACCGCTCAATACCATATTCAAATCTGTACTGTTGTTTCTTTTTTAGTTGTACTTGTAAAAAAGTTTTAGAACTCAACTTCTTGCTACATCAGCCGGATCAGTTCTGGCCAACCAAAATTTTCATATTTCGTAAGTTTTTATCGATCCTTTTATAATATTTTATCAAAACTTAATATTGATATTTTATTTTTTACCTTGAGACAAGAGAATTTCATCATCTTATGATTTTACCATCGGCATCCAGTGCAAAATATAATTGAATCTGGCTTGCAAATTTCCGTTTTAAGTATATTATAATCACGAGATGTGTATCGCTTTCACCGAATCCAGTTAGAATGTTTTATTAATCAAACCATTTTCTTATATCTGATAGCCTTACTTAAAAATTATATTAATTAAAATGTATATAAATTTAACTAAACCATAACACTTACACTTTTTGACTACGAAATATTCTAGATTAATATTCATCAGGATTATACAATTTGTTCCAAAATAGAAATGCGCATTAATGGGGTGTTTAAATCGATAAAATTTTTATTTTTGAATAATAAAAATATTGTTAAAAAACATTGAAAATTTAATCAAACATTTATAGTAATAATTTTAAAAATTTTATCACTAAATTTAATTTTTATTATAATTTAATTTTAAACTTTTTTTGCAAATGTTAATGATTATAAATTCAATTGTTTCAAAATTAAAAAATTAAATTACTTAAGGTTATTTTTTAAAATTCCATTTATTAAATAAATTTATCAAAAGGTGGAATAGACATTTGTTCATTGTTTAAATTAACCCTTATTTGAGCATAGACATATTGTTATCAATGCTTTAATTAACCTTATTTGAGCATCCGTGGCACCTGGTTAACGGCATCCAGATAAATTCCAAAAATATTTTTTTTGTTAGTCTTAACATTTTTATTGTCATTTTTAAATTATTCCTCAATCAAGTTGTTAAACATACATAATTCTAATTGTTTTATTGGGGAGGGTTTTCGTAGGGGGAGGGTATTCGTAGATATTTTTTGGGATTTTAATTAAAATCTATAAAATAATAAATAATTTATTAAAATAACAAGCTTCGATCAAAAATGTTGTTTTTTTGTTTTGTTTTATATCTTCTTTACTTCAAATTTTCGATAATATTCTCTTCATTCAGGGACTATTTTGTCTAATTTCATACTGAAAATAGAAACGTTATTTAATTTTTTATTTTCTTTATAAATTTCTATTGGTGATGTATTTGTAATTGTATTATTTATTTTAAAAAAAATTACATTATTATTCAATTTTTAAAATTATTTCTCTCTACAAAAATTACTGCTTCCAAAATTTAAAATTCTAAATTTTATAAATTTTCTTTAAGTAAAAAATTATCATTAAATCATTATTTCATCATCGATTCATATCTATCTTCATTGATCATTATCTTATCTTCATCATCATCTCATCATCATCTTATCATCCATCATCTCACTCATCATCATCATCATCATCATCATCATCATCATCATTCATCATCATCATCATCATCATCATCATCATCATCATCATCATCATCATCATCATCATCATCATCATCATCATCATCATCATCATCATCATCATCATCATCATCATCATCATCATCATCATCATCATCATCATATCATCATCATCATCATCATCATCATCATCATCATCATCATCATCATCATCATCATCATCATCATCATCATCATCATCATCATCATCATCATCATCATCATCATCATCATCATCATCATCATCATCATCATCATCATCATCATCATCATCATCATCATCATCATCATCATCATCATCATCATCATCATCATCATCATCATCATCATCATCATCATCATCATCATCATCATCATCATCATCATCATCATCATCATCATCATCATCATCATCATCATCATCATCATCATCATCATCATCATCATCATCATCATCATCATCATCATCATCATCATCATCATCATCATCATCATCATCATCATCATCATCATCATCATCATCATCATCATCATCATCATCATCATCATCATCATCATCATCATCATCATCATCATCATCATCATCATCATCATCATCATCATCATCATCATCATCATCATCATCATCATCATCATCATCATCATCATCATCATCATCATCATCATCATCATCATCATCATCATCATCATCATCATCATCATCATCATCATCATCATCATCATCATCATCATCATCATCATCATCATCATCATCATCATCATCATCATCATCATCATCATCATCATCATCATCATCATCATCATCATCATCATCATCATCATCATCATCATCATCATCATCATCATCATCATCATCATCATCATCATCATCATCATCATCATCATCATCATCATCATCATCATCATCATCATCATCATCATCATCATCATCATCATCATCATCATCATCATCATCATCATCATCATCATCATCATCATCATCATCATCATCATCATCATCATCATCATCATCATCATCATCATCATCATCATCATCATCATCATCATCATCATCATCATCATCATCATCATCATCATCATCATCATCATCATCATCATCATCATCATCATCATCATCATCATCATCATCATCATCATCATCATCATCATCATCATCATCATCATCATCATCATCATCATCATCATCATCATCATCATCATCATCATCATCATCATCATCATCATCATCATCATCATCATCATCATCATCATCATCATCATCATCATCATCATCATCATCATCATCATCATCATCATCATCATCATCATCATCATCATCATCATCATCATCATCATCATCATCATCATCATCATCATCATCATCATCATCATCATCATCATCATCATCATCATCATCATCATCATCATCATCATCATCATCATCATCATCATCATCATCATCATCATCATCATCATCATCATCATCATCATCATCATCATCATCATCATCATCATCATCATCATCATCATCATCATCATCATCATCATCATCATCATCATCATCATCATCATCATCATCATCATCATCATCATCATCATCATCATCATCATCATCATCATCATCATCATCATCATCATCATCATCATCATCATCATCATCATCATCATCATCATCATCATCATCATCATCATCATCATCATCATCATCATCATCATCATCATCATCATCATCATCATCATCATCATCATCATCATCATCATCATCATCATCATCATCATCATCATCATCATCATCATCATCATCATCATCATCATCATCATCATCATCATCATCATCATCATCATCATCATCATCATCATCATCATCATCATCATCATCATCATCATCATCATCATCATCATCATCATCATCATCATCATCATCATCATCATCATCATCATCATCATCATCATCATCATCATCATCATCATCATCATCATCATCATCATCATCATCATCATCATCATCATCATCATCATCATCACATCATCATCATCATCATATCATCATCATTCATCATCATCACCACAAATGTTCTCAACCTCAATGTTGCCAACTTGGAAAGCTTTCATTTGAAACGCTCACAGAAGAAGCAAGTCGAGATTTCTGTGTAACCGATGGGCCGTCTCGAGGAGAAATACGAATGGATCTTCACCCTTGTCCAATTTATCAGCAAGGCTGCGCAATAAAATTGCTCGTGTTCTGCACAACCTGGATCTGGAGCAATCAGTACGCCATCTAAAATAGCAAGTAAATATCACGATTTGTCGCCAGTTCAACACTACCCGATACAATACCGAGGCACGCATTTGACATGTTCGTCAGGCTGGACGGTTTGCCGAGTGAAAGCGAGTTCTGTAAAACGGAAAAGTGAATTATTGCCAATTTTTTACTGCGTGTTACCTTCCTTGACATTTAACATTTTTCAAAACACGTTTACGGAGAATACAATGACCGGGTCGATGTGTGGGATTTGTTTTGCGAAAGTTCCAATACAATATGAAGTATTCTTTGCCCACTTTTCAGGCTCAGAACATAACATTATCCTAAACATGTCATTACTCAAATATCTACACAATATTGGCAATTTGAATAGAATTTTTTTCAAATAATAAACTTAAACTCACTGAATTTGTTTTCGTAGAATTATTTGCTTAAATGGATTTTAGAATACATGGTCCAATTTATTTCTAGTGTTCAAATACTGCAAAATAATTTATTTTGCGTTACAAAAAAGTAATTTCTTAAATAATTTTATATACTATAAGTAAATATAATATTAATATTTAAAAATATGACAAGGCGATATAAAAAAGTTCATTTAAAAATTATTAATAGACTTTCGGATTTTAGTCTTGAACATTAATGTAAAATATAAAATTAGTAATTTTATTTAATTTTTATTTCTTTTGAAATTAAATTTTTCGTTTTTATTTTATTTAAATTTACTACTATTTTTAAAACCATAACAATATTTAAACAAAAAAATAATGTTAATTTACAAGTATTTTTTTAAACATTTAGAAATTTTGATGATTTTTAATTAAAAAACATTTATCAAATAGGAAATTTACATTTGAATAAATGATTTTACAAGATACGAAAATCCTATAATTTAATGCCATTGATAATGTTAGTATAAGGGCCATCCACTAAAGTACTACGCATTTAGGAGGAGGGGTGGTATAAAATTTTCTGACATTTTTGCTATGGATGCGTTATTGGACGCAACTGTAAACCATACCTATTAATGTGGTCTCTCAGTTTAATCCTTACTGTTCACACCTAGCGTATGAACGCGTTGGCGAACAATTAAAACTTTATTCAAGAAATTACGAAAAAGAATTTTGACGTACTATATGTGACAAGGAACGGGCAAGTATGGTGAATTTCACTTTATAGTCAGTAATATAGGAAAGCAATACAGAATACGACATGACGGACAAAAGAGCCAAGGAGAAAAGTTATAAGAAACCAGCCGACTTTTTCCACATAAATATTGGTGTAAACTTAATTAAAAACTAGTATTTATTCTAGAAATATGTAATTTTTTTATTAGCACCACAATGCACGGTTATCCAAGATGATTCGAACTCTGGTTCGACAATCAAAAAGCTTAAAAACTTTTACACAAAGAAAATTCAATTCCTGGATAAAACTGGGCAGTAGAGAAAAACAACAAGTATAGAGTGTATGTACGCTAAATAGGGGACGGGCGCTACTGATGAATAAAAGAAAATTAGTAAGAACAAGTAGTGACTACAACGGCCAAGAGGCGAAGAGAGAAGGAGTGAAAAAAAATTTATCTGGTATATAAAGTATTCAGTGCTGATAAATATATGGATGACC
>JACMZG010000365.1:0-19396 GCA_018340805.1 Microvelia longipes | reverse complement strand
TAAAAAAAACCAAAACAAGTATAAAAATTTTTTTTCTAATGTTGATAATAAACAAAAAAAACAAATATGAGAAAAAGAAAGGAATGCTAGTTAGAGAGTATGTCTTTGTGTGGATATATATGCATCGTTGTAGATTGAGTGGAATTAAAGTTTGTAAGCGTTCGATTTTCGGAAATGAGAGTTGCATACTATTTTAGTGGACATACAAGTATGATTTGAGATTTTCGTTGTATTTTTTTCAAGACAACTACATCTACTGAGACTGTCAGGAACACACAGACTGAAAACACAGTGATCAAGTACGAAATAAAGTAACATTACTGAATTGTCGATAGAATGCGATATTTTTCAATTAAGGAACTAATGTTGTTTATCTCAACACAACAATTGGCTTTGAAAGTATTTTAGTATTTTTATGAGTAAAAACGGAATATTTAACAAAACTGTGAAATGTGTTTACCTGAAAATCTTGACAAAAATTACTTGTATGAAATCATAATAATTACAGTGTACCACCTTGTTATTACAAGCATCATTACTACCACCAACACGAATAATTAATATGAAACGCCTCAAAATCATTAAATCATTGAAAAGTAGTTCTATTCTTTTTAAGTAACGGAGTTTTATTTAGAATATGACTGCATTTGTCAAATCCGGCAGCAAACTGTTCTCAAATAATATCACATTTTTTCACTTTATTAAAAAAACCAAAACAAGTAGTAATAAATTTTTTTTTTCTAATGTTGATAATAAACAAAAAAACAAATATGAGAAAAAGAAAGGAATGCTAGTTAGAGAGTATGTCTTTGTGTGGATATATATGCATCGTTTGTAGATTGAGTGTGAATTAAAGTTTGTAAGCGTTCGATTTTCGGAAATGAGAGTTGCATACTATTTTAGTGGACATACAAGTATGATTTGAGATTTTCGTTGTATTTTTTTCAAGACAACTACATCTACTGAGACTGTCAGGAACACACAGACTGAAAACACAGTGATCAAGTACGAAATAAAGTAACATTACTGAATTGTCGATAGAATGCGATATTTTTCAATTAAGGAACTAATGTTGTTTATCTCAACACAACAATTGGCTTTGAAAGTATTTTAGTATTTTTATGAGTAAAAACGGAATATTTCAGATAACAAAACTGTGAAATGTGTTTACCTGAAAATCTTGACAAAAATTACTTGTATGAAATCATAATAATTACAGTGTACCACCTTGTTATTACAAGCATCATTACTACCACCAACACGAATAATTAATATGAAACGCCTCAAAATCATTAAATCATTGAAAAGTAGTTCTATTCTTTTTTAAGTAACGGAGTTTTATTTAGAATATGACTGCATTTGTCAAATCCGGCAGCAAACTGTTCTCAAATAATATCACATGTTTTTCACTTTATTAAAAAAACCAAAACAAGTAGTAATAAATTTTTTTTTCTAATGTTGATAATAAACAAAAAAACAAATATGAGAAAAAGAAAGGAATGCTAGTTAGAGAGTATGTCTTTGTGTGGATATATATGCATCGTTTGTAGATTGAGTGTGAATTAAAGTTTGTAAGCGTTCGATTTTCGGAAATGAGAGTTGCATACTATTTTAGTGGACATACAAGTATGATTTGAGATTTTCGTTGTATTTTTTTCAAGACAACTACATCTACTGAGACTGTCAGGAACACACAGACTGAAAACACAGTGATCAAGTACGAAATAAAGTAACATTACTGAATTGTCGATAGAATGCGATATTTTTCAATTAAGGAACTAATGTTGTTTATCTCAACACAACAATTGGCTTTGAAAGTATTTTAGTATTTTTATGAGTAAAAACGGAATATTTCAGATAACAAAACTGTGAAATGTGTTTTACCTGAAAATCTTGACAAAAATTACTTGTATGAAATCATAATAATTACAGTGTACCACCTTGTTATTACAAGCATCATTACTACCACCAACACGAATAATTAATATGAAACGCCTCAAAATCATTAAATCATTGAAAAGTAGTTCTATTCTTTTTTAAGTAACGGAGTTTTATTTAGAATATGACTGCATTTGTCAAATCCGGCAGCAAACTGTTCTCAAATAATATCACATGTTTTTCACTTTATTAAAAAAACCAAAACAAGTAGTAATAAATTTTTTTTTCTAATGTTGATAATAAACAAAAAAACAAATATGAGAAAAAGAAAGGAATGCTAGTTAGAGAGTATGTCTTTGTGTGGATATATATGCATCGTTTGTAGATTGAGTGTGAATTAAAGTTTGTAAGCGTTCGATTTTCGGAAATGAGAGTTGCATACTATTTTAGTGGACATACAAGTATGATTTGAGATTTTCGTTGTTTTTTTTCAAGACAACTACATCTACTGAGACTGTCAGGAACACACAGACTGAAAACACAGTGATCAAGTACGAAATAAAGTAACATTACTGAATTGTCGATAGAATGCGATATTTTTCAATTAAGGAACTAATGTTGTTTATCTCAACACAACAATTGGCTTTGAAAGTATTTTAGTATTTTTATGAGTAAAAACGGAATATTTCAGATAACAAAACTGTGAAATGTGTTTACCTGAAAATCTTGACAAAAATTACTTGTATGAAATCATAATAATTACAGTGTACCACCTTGTTATTACAAGCATCATTACTACCACCAACACGAATAATTAATATGAAACGCCTCAAAATCATTAAATCATTGAAAAGTAGTTCTATTCTTTTTTAAGTAACGGAGTTTTATTTAGAATATGACTGCATTTGTCAAATCCGGCAGCAAACTGTTCTCAAATAATATCACATGTTTTCACTTTATTAAAAAAACCAAAACAAGTAGTAATAAATTTTTTTTTCTAATGTTGATAATAAACAAAAAAACAAATATGAGAAAAAGAAAGGAATGCTAGTTAGAGAGTATGTCTTTGTGTGGATATATATGCATCGTTTGTAGATTGAGTGTGAATTAAAGTTTGTAAGCGTTCGATTTTCGGAAATGAGAGTTGCATACTATTTTAGTGGACATACAAGTATGATTTGAGATTTTCGTTGTATTTTTTTCAAGACAACTACATCTACTGAGACTGTCAGGAACACACAGACTGAAAACACAGTGATCAAGTACGAAATAAAGTAACATTACTGAATTG
The DNA here is from genome assembly GCA_018340805.1 of Microvelia longipes. Taxonomy (NCBI): domain Eukaryota; kingdom Metazoa; phylum Arthropoda; class Insecta; order Hemiptera; family Veliidae; genus Microvelia; species Microvelia longipes. Next base: position 16,227 of record JACMZG010000365.1, on the reverse strand, counting down.
TCGATAGAATGCGATATTTTTCAATTAAGGAACTAATGTTGTTTATCTCAACACAACAATTGGCTTTGAAAGTATTTTAGTATTTTTATGAGTAAAAACGGAATATTTCAGATAACAAAACTGTGAAATGTGTTTACCTGAAAATCTTGACAAAAATTACTTGTATGAAATCATAATAATTACAGTGTACCACCTTGTTATTACAAGCATCATTACTACCACCAACACGAATAATTAATATGAAACGCCTCAAAATCATTAAATCATTTGAAAAGTAGTTCTATTCTTTTTTAAGTAACGGAGTTTATTTAGAATATGACTGCATTTGTCAAATCCGGCAGCAAACTGTTCTCAAATAATATCACATGTTTTTCACTTTATTAAAAAAACCAAAACAAGTAGTAATAAATTTTTTTTTCTAATGTTGATAATAAACAAAAAAACAAATATGAGAAAAAGAAAGGAATGCTAGTTAGAGAGTATGTCTTTGTGTGGATATATATGCATCGTTTGTAGATTGAGTGTGAATTAAAGTTTGTAAGCGTTCGATTTTCGGAAATGAGAGTTGCATACTATTTTAGTGGACATACAAGTATGATTTGAGATTTTCGTTGTATTTTTTTCAAGACAACTACATCTACTGAGACTGTCAGGAACACACAGACTGAAAACACAGTGATCAAGTACGAAATAAAGTAACATTACTGAATTGTCGATAGAATGCGATATTTTTCAATTAAGGAACTAATGTTGTTTATCTCAACACAACAATTGGCTTTGAAAGTATTTTAGTATTTTTATGAGTAAAAACGGAATATTTCAGATAACAAAACTGTGAAATGTGTTTACCTGAAAATCTTGACAAAAATTACTTGTATGAAATCATAATAATTACAGTGTACCACCTTGTTATTACAAGCATCATTACTACCACCAACACGAATAATTAATATGAAACGCCTCAAAATCATTAAATCATTGAAAAGTAGTTCTATTCTTTTTTAAGTAACGGAGTTTTATTTAGAATATGACTGCATTTGTCAAATCCGGCAGCAAACTGTTCTCAAATAATATCACATGTTTTCACTTTATTAAAAAAACCAAAACAAGTAGTAATAAATTTTTTTTTCTAATGTTGATAATAAACAAAAAAACAAATATGAGAAAAAGAAAGGAATGCTAGTTAGAGAGTATGTCTTTTGTGGATATATATGCATCGTTTGTAGATTGAGTGTGAATTAAAGTTTGTAAGCGTTCGATTTTCGGAAATGAGAGTTGCATACTATTTTAGTGGACATACAAGTATGATTTGAGATTTTCGTTGTATTTTTTTCAAGACAACTACATCTACTGAGACTGTCAGGAACACACAGACTGAAAACACAGTGATCAAGTACGAAATAAAGTAACATTACTGAATTGTCGATAGAATGCGATATTTTTCAATTAAGGAACTAATGTTGTTTATCTCAACACAACAATTGGCTTTGAAAGTATTTTAGTATTTTTATGAGTAAAAACGGATATTTCAGATAACAAAACTGTGAAATGTGTTTACCTGAAAATCTTGACAAAAATTACTTGTATGAAATCATAATAATTACAGTGTACCACCTTGTTATTACAAGCATCATTACTACCACCAACACGAATAATTAATATGAAACGCCTCAAAATCATTAAATCATTGAAAAGTAGTTCTATTCTTTTTTAAGTAACGGAGTTTTATTTAGAATATGACTGCATTTGTCAAATCCGGCAGCAAACTGTTCTCAAATAATATCACATGTTTTTCACTTTATTAAAAAAACCAAAACAAGTAGTAATAAATTTTTTTTCTAATGTTGATAATAAACAAAAAAACAAATATGAGAAAAAGAAAGGAATGCTAGTTAGAGAGTATGTCTTTGTGTGGATATATATGCATCGTTTGTAGATTGAGTGTGAATTAAAGTTTGTAAGCGTTCGATTTTCGGAAATGAGAGTTGCATACTATTTTAGTGGACATACAAGTATGATTTGAGATTTTCGTTGTATTTTTTTCAAGACAACTACATCTACTGAGACTGTCAGGAACACACAGACTGAAAACACAGTGATCAAGTACGAAATAAAGTAACATTACTGAATTGTCGATAGAATGCGATATTCAATTAAGGAACTAATGTTGTTTATCTCAACACAACAATTGGCTTTGAAAGTATTTTAGTATTTTTATGAGTAAAAACGGAATATTTCAGATAACAAAACTGTGAAATGTGTTTACCTGAAAATCTTGACAAAAATTACTTGTATGAAATCATAATAATTACAGTGTACCACCTTGTTATTACAAGCATCATTACTACCACCAACACGAATAATTAATATGAAACGCCTCAAAATCATTAAATCATTGAAAAGTAGTTCTATTCTTTTTTAAGTAACGGAGTTTTATTTAGAATATGACTGCATTTGTCAAATCCGGCAGCAAACTGTTCTCAAATAATATCACATGTTTTTCACTTTATTAAAAAAAACCAAAACAAGTAGTAATAAATTTTTTTTTCTAATGTTGATAATAAACAAAAAAACAAATATGAGAAAAAGAAAGGAATGCTAGTTAGAGAGTATGTCTTTGTGTGGATATATATGCATCGTTTTAGATTGAGTGTGAATTAAAGTTTGTAAGCGTTCGATTTTCGGAAATGAGAGTTGCATACTATTTTAGTGGACATACAAGTATGATTTGAGATTTTCGTTGTATTTTTTTCAAGACAACTACATCTACTGAGACTGTCAGGAACACACAGACTGAAAACACAGTGATCAAGTACGAAATAAAGTAACATTACTGAATTGTCGATAGAATGCGATATTTTTCAATTAAGGAACTAATGTTGTTTATCTCAACACAACAATTGGCTTTGAAAGTATTTTAGTATTTTTATGAGTAAAAACGGAATATTTCAGATAACAAAACTGTGAAATGTGTTTACCTGAAAATCTTGACAAAAATTACTTGTATGAAATCATAATAATTACAGTGTACCACCTTGTTATTACAAGCATCATTACTACCACCAACACGAATAATTAATATGAAACGCCTCAAAATCATTAAATCATTGAAAAGTAGTTCTATTCTTTTTTAAGTAACGGAGTTTTATTTAGAATATGACTGCATTTGTCAAATCCGGCAGCAAACTGTTCTCAAATAATATCACATGTTTTTCACTTTATTAAAAAAACCAAAACAAGTAGTAATAAATTTTTTTTTTCTAATGTTGATAATAAACAAAAAAAACAAATATGAGAAAAAGAAAGGAATGCTAGTTAGAGAGTATGTCTTTGTGTGGATATATATGCATCGTTTGTAGATTGAGTGTGAATTAAAGTTTGTAAGCGTTCGATTTTCGGAAATGAGAGTTGCATACTATTTTAGTGGACATACAAGTATGATTTGAGATTTTCGTTGTTTTTTTCAAGACAACTACATCTACTGAGACTGTCAGGAACACACAGACTGAAAACACAGTGATCAAGTACGAAATAAAGTAACATTACTGAATTGTCGATAGAATGCGATATTTTTCAATTAAGGAACTAATGTTTTATCTCAACACAACAATTGGCTTTGAAAGTATTTTAGTATTTTTATGAGTAAAAACGGAAATTTCAGATAACAAAACTGTGAAATGTGTTTACCTGAAAATCTTGACAAAAATTACTTGTATGAAATCATAATAATTACAGTGTACCACCTTGTTATTACAAGCATCATTACTACCACCAACACGAATAATTAATATGAAACGCCTCAAAATCATTAAATCATTGAAAAGTAGTTCTATTCTTTTTTAAGTAACGGAGTTTTATTTAGAATATGACTGCATTTGTCAAATCCGGCAGCAAACTGTTCTCAAATAATATCACATGTTTTTCACTTTATTAAAAAAACCAAAACAAGTAGTAATAAATTTTTTTTTTCTAATGTTGATAATAAACAAAAAACAAATATGAGAAAAAGAAAGGAATGCTAGTTAGAGAGTATGTCTTTGTGTGGATATATATGCATCGTTTGTAGATTGAGTGTGAATTAAAGTTTGTAAGCGTTCGATTTTCGGAAATGAGAGTTGCATACTATTTTAGTGGACATACAAGTATGATTTGAGATTTTCGTTGTATTTTTTTCAAGACAACTACATACTGAGACTGTCAGGAACACACAGACTGAAAACACAGTGATCAAGTACGAAATAAAGTAACATTACTGAATTGTCGATAGAATGCGATATTTTTCAATTAAGGAACTAATGTTGTTTATCTCAACACAACAATTGGCTTTGAAAGTATTTTAGTATTTTTATGAGTAAAAACGGAATATTTCAGATAACAAAACTGTGAAATGTGTTTACCTGAAAATCTTGACAAAAATTACTTGTATGAAATCATAATAATTACAGTGTACCACCTTGTTATTACAAGCATCATTACTACCACCAACACGAATAATTAATATGAAACGCCTCAAAATCATTAAATCATTGAAAAGTAGTTCTATTCTTTTTTAAGTAACGGAGTTTTATTTAGAATATGACTGCATTTGTCAAATCCGGCAGCAAACTGTTCTCAAATAATATCACATGTTTTTCACTTTATTAAAAAAAACCAAAACAAGTAGTAATAAATTTTTTTTTTCTAATGTTGATAATAAACAAAAAAACAAATATGAGAAAAAGAAAGGAATGCTAGTTAGAGAGTATGTCTTTGTGTGGATATATATGCATCGTTTGTAGATTGAGTGTGAATTAAAGTTTGTAAGCGTTCGATTTTCGGAAATGAGAGTTGCATACTATTTTAGTGGACATACAAGTATGATTTGAGATTTTCGTTGTATTTTTTTCAAGACAACTACATCTACTGAGACTGTCAGGAACACACAGACTGAAAACACAGTGATCAAGTACGAAATAAAGTAACATTACTGAATTGTCGATAGAATGCGATATTTTTCAATTAAGGAACTAATGTTGTTTATCTCAACACAACAATTGGCTTTGAAAGTATTTTAGTATTTTTATGAGTAAAAACGGAATATTTCAGATAACAAAACTGTGAAATGTGTTTACCTGAAAATCTTGACAAAAATTACTTGTATGAAATCATAATAATTACAGTGTACCACCTTGTTATTACAAGCATCATTACTACCACCAACACGAATAATTAATATGAAACGCCTCAAAATCATTAAATCATTGAAAAGTAGTTCTATTCTTTTTTAAGTAACGGAGTTTTATTTAGAATATGACTGCATTTGTCAAATCCGGCAGCAAACTGTTCTCAAATAATATCACATGTTTTTCACTTTATTAAAAAAACCAAAACAAGTAGTAATAAATTTTTTTTTCTAATGTTGATAATAAACAAAAAAACAAATATGAGAAAAAGAAAGGAATGCTAGTTAGAGAGTATGTCTTTGTGTGGATATATATGCATCGTTTGTAGATTGAGTGTGAATTAAAGTTTGTAAGCGTTCGATTTTCGGAAATGAGAGTTGCATACTATTTTAGTGGACATACAAGTATGATTTGAGATTTTCGTTGTATTTTTTTCAAGACAACTACATCTACTGAGACTGTCAGGAACACACAGACTGAAAACACAGTGATCAAGTACGAAATAAAGTAACATTACTGAATTGTCGATAGAATGCGATATTTTTCAATTAAGGAACTAATGTTGTTTATCTCAACACAACAATTGGCTTTGAAAGTATTTTAGTATTTTTATGAGTAAAAACGGAATATTTCAGATAACAAAACTGTGAAATGTGTTTACCTGAAAATCTTGACAAAAATTACTTGTATGAAATCATAATAATTACAGTGTACCACCTTGTTATTACAAGCATCATTACTACCACCAACACGAATAATTAATATGAAACGCCTCAAAATCATTAAATCATTGAAAAGTAGTTCTATTCTTTTTTAAGTAACGGAGTTTTATTTAGAATATGACTGCATTTGTCAAATCCGGCAGCAAACTGTTCTCAAATAATATCACATGTTTTTCACTTTATTAAAAAAACCAAAACAAGTAGTAATAAAATTTTTTTTTCTAATGTTGATAATAAACAAAAAACAAATATGAGAAAAAGAAAGGAATGCTAGTTAGAGAGTATGTCTTTGTGTGGATATATATGCATCGTTTGTAGATTGAGTGTGAATTAAAGTTTGTAAGCGTTCGATTTTCGGAAATGAGAGTTGCATACTATTTTAGTGGACATACAAGTATGATTTGAGATTTTCGTTGTATTTTTTTCAAGACAACTACATCTACTGAGACTGTCAGGAACACACAGACTGAAAACACAGTGATCAAGTACGAAATAAAGTAACATTACTGAATTGTCGATAGAATGCGATATTTTTCAATTAAGGAACTAATGTTGTTTATCTCAACACAACAATTGGCTTTGAAAGTATTTTAGTATTTTTATGAGTAAAAACGGAATATTTCAGATAACAAAACTGTGAAATGTGTTTACCTGAAAATCTTGACAAAAATTACTTGTATGAAATCATAATAATTACAGTGTACCACCTTGTTATTACAAGCATCATTACTACCACCAACACGAATAATTAATATGAAACGCCTCAAAATCATTAAATCATTGAAAAGTAGTTCTATTCTTTTTTAAGTAACGGAGTTTTATTTAGAATATGACTGCATTTGTCAAATCCGGCAGCAAACTGTTCTCAAATAATATCACATGTTTTTCACTTTATTAAAAAAACCAAAACAAGTAGTAATAAATTTTTTTTTCTAATGTTGATAATAAACAAAAAAACAAATATGAGAAAAAGAAAGGAATGCTAGTTAGAGAGTATGTCTTTGTGTGGATATATATGCATCGTTTGTAGATTGAGTGTGAATTAAAGTTTGTAAGCGTTCGATTTTCGGAAATGAGAGTTGCATACTATTTTAGTGGACATACAAGTATGATTTGAGATTTTCGTTGTATTTTTTTCAAGACAACTACATCTACTGAGACTGTCAGGAACACACAGACTGAAAACACAGTGATCAAGTACGAAATAAAGTAACATTACTGAATTGTCGATAGAATGCGATATTTTTCAATTAAGGAACTAATGTTGTTTATCTCAACACAACAATTGGCTTTGAAAGTATTTTAGTATTTTTATGAGTAAAAACGGAATATTTCAGATAACAAAACTGTGAAATGTGTTTACCTGAAAATCTTGACAAAAATTACTTGTATGAAATCATAATAATTACAGTGTACCACCTTGTTATTACAAGCATCATTACTACCACCAACACGAATAATTAATATGAAACGCCTCAAAATCATTAAATCATTGAAAAGTAGTTCTATTCTTTTTTAAGTAACGGAGTTTTATTTAGAATATGACTGCATTTGTCAAATCCGGCAGCAAACTGTTCTCAAATAATATCACATGTTTTTCACTTTATTAAAAAAACCAAAACAAGTAGTAATAAATTTTTTTTTTCTAATGTTGATAATAAACAAAAAAACAAATATGAGAAAAAGAAAGGAATGCTAGTTAGAGAGTATGTCTTTGTGTGGATATATATGCATCGTTTGTAGATTGAGTGTGAATTAAAGTTTGTAAGCGTTCGATTTTCGGAAATGAGAGTTGCATACTATTTTAGTGGACATACAAGTATGATTTGAGATTTTCGTTGTATTTTTTCAAGACAACTACATCTACTGAGACTGTCAGGAACACACAGACTGAAAACACAGTGATCAAGTACGAAATAAAGTAACATTACTGAATTGTCGATAGAATGCGATATTTTTCAATTAAGGAACTAATGTTGTTTATCTCAACACAACAATTGGCTTTGAAAGTATTTTAGTATTTTTATGAGTAAAAACGGAATATTTCAGATAACAAAACTGTGAAATGTGTTTACCTGAAAATCTTGACAAAAATTACTTGTATGAAATCATAATAATTACAGTGTACCACCTTGTTATTACAAGCATCATTACTACCACCAACACGAATAATTAATATGAAACGCCTCAAAATCATTAAATCATTGAAAAGTAGTTCTATTCTTTTTTAAGTAACGGAGTTTTATTTAGAATATGACTGCATTTGTCAAATCCGGCAGCAAACTGTTCTCAAATAATATCACATGTTTTTCACTTTAAAAAAACCAAAACAAGTAGTAAAAATTTTTTTTTTCTAATGTTGATAATAAACAAAAAAACAAATATGAGAAAAAGAAAGGAATGCTAGTTAGAGAGTATGTCTTTGTGTGGATATATATGCATCGTTTGTAGATTGAGTGTGAATTAAAGTTTGTAAGCGTTCGATTTTCGGAAATGAGAGTTGCATACTATTTAGTGGACATACAAGTATGATTTGAGATTTTCGTTGTATTTTTTTCAAGACAACTACATCTACTGAGACTGTCAGGAACACACAGACTGAAAACACAGTGATCAAGTACGAAATAAAGTAACATTACTGAATTGTCGATAGAATGCGATATTTTTCAATTAAGGAACTAATTGTTTATCTCAACACAACAATTGGCTTTGAAAGTATTTTAGTATTTTTATGAGTAAAAACGGAATATTTCAGATAACAAAACTGTGAAATGTGTTTACCTGAAAATCTTGACAAAAATTACTTGTATGAAATCATAATAATTACAGTGTACCACCTTGTTATTACAAGCATCATTACTACCACCAACACGAATAATTAATATGAAACGCCTCAAAATCATTAAATCATTGAAAAGTAGTTCTATTCTTTTTTAAGTAACGGAGTTTTATTTAGAATATGACTGCATTTGTCAAATCCGGCAGCAAACTGTTCTCAAATAATATCACATGTTTTTCACTTTATTAAAAAAACCAAAACAAGTAGTAATAAATTTTTTTTTCTAATGTTGATAATAAACAAAAAAACAAATATGAGAAAAAGAAAGGAATGCTAGTTAGAGAGTATGTCTTTGTGTGGATATATATGCATCGTTTGTAGATTGAGTGTGAATTAAAGTTTGTAAGCGTTCGATTTTCGGAAATGAGAGTTGCATACTATTTTAGTGGACATACAAGTATGATTTGAGATTTTCGTTGTATTTTTTTCAAGACAACTACATCTACTGAGACTGTCAGGAACACACAGACTGAAAACACAGTGATCAAGTACGAAATAAAGTAACATTACTGAATTGTCGATAGAATGCGATATTTTTCAATTAAGGAACTAATGTTGTTTATCTCAACACAACAATTGGCTTTGAAAGTATTTTAGTATTTTTATGAGTAAAAACGGAATATTTCAGATAACAAAACTGTGAAATGTGTTTACCTGAAAATCTTGACAAAAATTACTTGTATGAAATCATAATAATTACAGTGTACCACCTTGTTATTACAAGCATCATTACTACCACCAACACGAATAATTAATATGAAACGCCTCAAAATCATTAAATCATTGAAAAGTAGTTCTATTCTTTTTTAAGTAACGGAGTTTTATTTAGAATATGACTGCATTTGTCAAATCCGGCAGCAAACTGTTCTCAAATAATATCACATGTTTTTCACTTTATTAAAAAAACCAAAACAAGTAGTAATAAATTTTTTTTTTCTAATGTTGATAATAAACAAAAAAACAAATATGAGAAAAAGAAAGGAATGCTAGTTAGAGAGTATGTCTTTGTGTGGATATATATGCATCGTTTGTAGATTGAGTGTGAATTAAAGTTTGTAAGCGTTCGATTTTCGGAAATGAGAGTTGCATACTATTTTAGTGGACATACAAGTATGATTTGAGATTTTCGTTGTATTTTTTTCAAGACAACTACATCTACTGAGACTGTCAGGAACACACAGACTGAAAACACAGTGATCAAGTACGAAATAAAGTAACATTACTGAATTGTCGATAGAATGCGATATTTTTCAATTAAGGAACTAATGTTGTTTATCTCAACACAACAATTGGCTTTGAAAGTATTTTAGTATTTTTATGAGTAAAAACGGAATATTTCAGATAACAAAACTGTGAAATGTGTTTACCTGAAAATCTTGACAAAAATTACTTGTATGAAATCATAATAATTACAGTGTACCACCTTGTTATTACAAGCATCATTACTACCACCACACGAATAATTAATATGAAACGCCTCAAAATCATTAAATCATTGAAAAGTAGTTCTATTCTTTTTTAAGTAACGGAGTTTTATTTAGAATATGACTGCATTTGTCAAATCCGGCAGCAAACTGTTCTCAAATAATATCACATGTTTTTCACTTTATTAAAAAAACCAAAACAAGTAGTAATAAATTTTTTTTCTAATGTTGATAATAAACAAAAAAACAAATATGAGAAAAAAATGCTAGTTAGAGAGTATGTCTTTGTGTGGATATATATGCATCGTTTGTAGATTGAGTGTGAATTAAAGTTTGTAAGCGTTCGATTTTCGGAAATGAGAGTTGCATACTATTTTAGTGGACATACAAGTATGATTTGAGATTTTCGTTGTATTTTTTTCAAGACAACTACATCTACTGAGACTGTCAGGAACACACAGACTGAAAACACAGTGATCAAGTACGAAATAAAGTAACATTACTGAATTGTCGATAGAATGCGATATTTTTCAATTAAGGAACTAATGTTGTTTATCTCAACACAACAATTGGCTTTGAAAGTATTTTAGTATTTTTATGAGTAAAAACGGAATATTTCAGATAACAAAACTGTGAAATGTGTTTACCTGAAAATCTTGACAAAAATTACTTGTATGAAATCATAATAATTACAGTGTACCACCTTGTTATTACAAGCATCATTACTACCACCAACACGAATAATTAATATGAAACGCCTCAAAATCATTAAATCATTGAAAAGTAGTTCTATTCTTTTTTAAGTAACGGAGTTTTATTTAGAATATGACTGCATTTGTCAAATCCGGCAGCAAACTGTTCTCAAATAATATCACATGTTTTTCACTTTATTAAAAAAACCAAAACAAGTAGTAATAAATTTTTTTTTCTAATGTTGATAATAAACAAAAAAACAAATATGAGAAAAAGAAAGGAATGCTAGTTAGAGAGTATGTCTTTGTGTGGATATATATGCATCGTTTGTAGATTGAGTGTGAATTAAAGTTTGTAAGCGTTCGATTTTCGGAAATGAGAGTTGCATACTATTTTAGTGGACATACAAGTATGATTTGAGATTTTCGTTGTATTTTTTTCAAGACAACTACATCTACTGAGACTGTCAGGAACACACAGACTGAAAACACAGTGATCAAGTACGAAATAAAGTAACATTACTGAATTGTCGATAGAATGCGATATTTTTCAATTAAGGAACTAATGTTGTTTATCTCAACACAACAATTGGCTTTGAAAGTATTTTAGTATTTTTATGAGTAAAAACGGAATATTTCATAACAAAACTGTGAAATGTGTTTACCTGAAAATCTTGACAAAAATTACTTGTATGAAATCATAATAATTACAGTGTACCACCTTGTTATTACAAGCATCATTACTACCAACACGAATAATTAATATGAAACGCCTCAAAATCATTAAATCATTGAAAAGTAGTTCTATTCTTTTTTAAGTAACGGAGTTTTATTTAGAATATGACTGCATTTGTCAAATCCGGCAGCAAACTGTTCTCAAATAATATCACATGTTTTTCACTTTATTAAAAAAACCAAAACAAGTAGTAATAAATTTTTTTTTTCTAATGTTGATAATAAACAAAAAAACAAATATGAGAAAAAGAAATGCTAGTTAGAGAGTATGTCTTTGTGTGGATATATATGCATCGTTTGTAGATTGAGTGTGAATTAAAGTTTGTAAGCGTTCGATTTTCGGAAATGAGAGTTGCATACTATTTTAGTGGACATACAAGTATGATTTGAGATTTCGTTGTATTTTTTTCAAGACAACTACATCTACTGAGACTGTCAGGAACACACAGACTGAAAACACAGTGATCAAGTACGAAATAAAGTAACATTACTGAATTGTCGATAGAATGCGATATTTTTCAATTAAGGAACTAATGTTGTTTATCTCAACACAACAATTGGCTTTGAAAGTATTTTAGTATTTTTATGAGTAAAAACGGAATATTTCAGATAACAAAACTGTGAAATGTGTTTACCTGAAAATCTTGACAAAAATTACTTGTATGAAATCATAATAATTACAGTGTACCACCTTGTTATTACAAGCATCATTACTACCACCAACACGAATAATTAATATGAAACGCCTCAAAATCATTAAATCATTGAAAAGTAGTTCTATTCTTTTTTAAGTAACGGAGTTTTATTTAGAATATGACTGCATTTGTCAAATCCGGCAGCAAACTGTTCTCAAATAATATCACATGTTTTTCACTTTATTAAAAAAACCAAAACAAGTAGTAATAAATTTTTTTTTCTAATGTTGATAATAAACAAAAAAACAAATATGAGAAAAAGAAAGGAATGCTAGTTAGAGAGTATGTCTTTGTGTGGATATATATGCATCGTTTGTAGATTGAGTGTGAATTAAAGTTTGTAAGCGTTCGATTTTCGGAAATGAGAGTTGCATACTATTTTAGTGGACATACAAGTATGATTTGAGATTTTCGTTGTATTTTTTTTCAAGACAACTACATCTACTGAGACTGTCAGGAACACACAGACTGAAAACACAGTGATCAAGTACGAAATAAAGTAACATTACTGAATTGTCGATAGAATGCGATATTTTTCAATTAAGGAACTAATGTTGTTTATCTCAACACAACAATTGGCTTTGAAAGTATTTTAGTATTTTTATGAGTAAAAACGGAATATTTCAGATAACAAAACTGTGAAATGTGTTTACCTGAAAATCTTGACAAAAATTACTTGTATGAAATCATAATAATTACAGTGTACCACCTTGTTATTACAAGCATCATTACTACCACCAACACGAATAATTAATATGAAACGCCTCAAAATCATTAAATCATTGAAAAGTAGTTCTATTCTTTTTTAAGTAACGGAGTTTTATTTAGAATATGACTGCATTTGTCAAATCCGGCAGCAAACTGTTCTCAAATAATATCACATGTTTTTCACTTTATTAAAAAAACCAAAACAAGTAGTAATAAATTTTTTTTTCTAATGTTGATAATAAAAAAAAAACAAATATGAGAAAAAGAAAGGAATGCTAGTTAGAGAGTATGTCTTTGTGTGATATATATGCATCGTTTGTAGATTGAGTGTGAATTAAAGTTTGTAAGCGTTCGATTTTCGGAAATGAGAGTTGCATACTATTTTAGTGGACATACAAGTATGATTTGAGATTTTCGTTGTATTTTTTTCAAGACAACTACATCTACTGAGACTGTCAGGAACACACAGACTGAAAACACAGTGATCAAGTACGAAATAAAGTAACATTACTGAATTGTCGATAGAATGCGATATTTTTCAATTAAGGAACTAATGTTGTTTATCTCAACACAACAATTGGCTTTGAAAGTATTTTAGTATTTTTATGAGTAAAAACGGAATATTTCAGATAACAAAACTGTGAAATGTGTTTACCTGAAAATCTTGACAAAAATTACTTGTATGAAATCATAATAATTACAGTGTACCACCTTGTTATTACAAGCATCATTACTTACCACCAACACGAATAATTAATATGAAACGCCTCAAAATCATTAAATCATTGAAAAGTAGTTCTATTCTTTTTTAAGTAACGGAGTTTTATTTAGAATATGACTGCATTTGTCAAATCCGGCAGCAAAACTGTTCTCAAATAATATCACATGTTTTTCACTTTATTAAAAACCAAAACAAGTAGTAATAAATTTTTTTTTTCTAATGTTGATAATAAACAAAAAAACAAATATGAGAAAAAGAAAGGAATGCTAGTTAGAGAGTATGTCTTTGTGTGGATATATATGCATCGTTTGTAGATTGAGTGTGAATTAAAGTTTGTAAGCGTTCGATTTTCGGAAATGAGAGTTGCATACTATTTTAGTGGACATACAAGTATGATTTGAGATTTTCGTTGTATTTTTTTCAAGACAACTACATCTACTGAGACTGTCAGGAACACACAGACTGAAAACACAGTGATCAAGTACGAAATAAAGTAACATTACTGAATTGTCGATAGAATGCGATATTTTTTCAATTAAGGAACTAATGTTGTTTATCTCAACACAACAATTGGCTTTGAAAGTATTTTAGTATTTTTATGAGTAAAACGGAATATTTCAGATAACAAACTGTGAAATGTGTTTACCTGAAAATCTTGACAAAAATTACTTGTATGAAATCATAATAATTACAGTGTACCACCTTGTTATTACAAGCATCATTACTACACCAACACGAATAATTAATATGAAACGCCTCAAAATCATTAAATCATTGAAAAGTAGTTCTATTTTTTTAAGTAACGGAGTTTTATTTAGAATATGACTGCATTTGTCAAATCCGGCAGCAAACTGTTCTCAAATAATATCACATGTTTTTCACTTTATTAAAAAAACCAAAAACAAGTAGTAATAAATTTTTTTTTTCTAATGTTGATAATAAACAAAAAACAAATATGAGAAAAAGAAAGGAATGCTAGTTAGAGAGTATGTCTTTGTGTGGATATATATGCATCGTTTGTAGATTGAGTGTGAATTAAGTTTGTAAGCGTTCGATTTTCGGAAATGAGAGTTGCATACTATTTTAGTGGACATACAAGTATGATTTGAGATTTTCGTTGTATTTTTTTCAAGACAACTACATCTACTGAGACTGTCAGGAACACACAGACTGAAAACACAGTGATCAAGTACGAAATAAAGTAACATTACTGAATTGTCGATAGAATGCGATATTTTTCAATTAAGGAACTAATGTTGTTTATCTCAACACAACAATTGGCTTTGAAAGTATTTTAGTATTTTATGAGTAAAAACGGAATATTTCAGATAACAAAACTGTGAAATGTGTTTACCTGAAAATCTTGACAAAAATTACTTGTATGAAATCATAATAATTACAGTGTACCACCTTGTTATTACAAGCATCATTACTACCACCAACACGAATAATTAATATGAAACGCCTCAAAATCATTAAATCATTGAAAAGTAGTTCTATTCTTTTTAAGTAACGGAGTTTTATTAGAATATGACTGCATTTGTCAAATCCGGCAGCAACTGTTCTCAAATAATATCACATGTTTTTCACTTTTATAAAAAAACCAAACAAGTAGTAATAAATTTTTTTTTTCTAATGTTGATAATAAACAAAAAAAACAATAATGAGAAAAAGAAAGGAATGCTAGTAGAGAGTATGTCTTTGTGTGGATATATATGCATCGTTTGTAGATTGAGTGTGAATTAAAGTTTGTAAGCGTTCGATTTTCGGAAATGAGAGTGCATACTATTTTAGTGGACATACAAGTATGATTTGAGATTTTCGTTGTATTTTTTTCAAGACAACTACATCTACTGAGACTGTCAGGAACACACAGACTGAAAACACAGTGATCAAGTACGAAATAAAGTAACATTACTGAATTGTCGATAGAATGCGATATTTTTCAATTAAGGAACTAATGTTGTTTATCTCAACACAACAATTGGCTTTGAAGTATTTTAGTATTTTTATGAGTAAAAACGGAATATTTCAGATAACAAAACTGTGAAATGTGTTTACCTGAAAATCTTGACAAAAATTACTTGTATGAAATCATAATAATTACAGTGTACCACCTTGTTATTACAAGCATCATTACTACCACCAACACGAATAATTAATATGAAACGCCTCAAATCATTTAAATCATTGAAAAGTAGTTCTATTCTTTTTTAAGTAACGGAGTTTTATTTAGAATATGACTGCATTTGTCAAATCCGGCAGCAAACTGTTCTCAAATAATATCACATGTTTTTCACTTTATTAAAAAAACCAAAACAAGTAGTAATAAATTTTTTTTTTCTAATGTTGATAATAAACAAAAAAACAAATATGAGAAAAAGAAAGGAATGCTAGTTAGAGAGTGTCTTGTGTGTAGATATATATGCATCGTTTGTAGATTGAGTGTGAATTAAAGTTGTAAAGCGTTCGATTTTCGGAAATGAGAGTTGCATATATTTAGTGGACATACAAGTATGATTTGAGATT
>JACMZG010000364.1:19827-36071 GCA_018340805.1 Microvelia longipes | reverse complement strand
AAATTTATTATACTCAATAATAATGTATACAATAATCCAATATTAATTGATATTAAATTATTTATTAATTAATTATTTCTATTGAAACTAGTTTCCCAACTATCAAATTGCTTAATTTACATTGAACATTTTATTGATATGGGGTAATTAGTGAAGAATTAATTTGAGATTTATTTGTGAGATTTTTAACAGACGTAAATTAATTATTGTAGTGATATGAAAAAGTGCTTTGGGCAACTTGAGAAAATGTATTGGTATTATTTGGATTTAAAAAATTTAAAATTGAAACCATCTAAAGAAAGTATGAAACAATTCCTAGATGAAATTAAAATTTATCTTTTTAGAGATTTTGCCCGACGGAATAATATTGGATAAAGAATATGAAGAATGGATGAGTAGTCGTAAAAACAATTCCACGTGTAAAGTGATTCTACTTGATTCAAAATGTGAAATGTTGTATTGACGAAAGGTATATTCAATGATTATCTAATATTTCCTGGGGGTAAAGTTGAAGAATCAGATTCATCATTAGTTGAATGTGCAATTAGAGAAACATATGAGGAAATTGGTGTTAATATTAGTAAATTATAGATGAATCTCTTTCTTTTGATTTGACTCAATATGGTATTAAAAATAGATATTATGTCATACCAAAATATTGATATGAATATTTATATGTTACCAAAATGTTCCACAAGAGGTAGAATACATCAAATGGTTTCCTCTATCAGATTTGCCTCATAACTACGAAAAGTACAATTTGCGAGATGTAGATATGAAACTAATTAAGCATTCTATTTCTGCTTTGAAAGATTTCATTAAGGATAAAACAAATTATCGTCGATTGTTTCATTGATTATATGGTTCTTAATTTTACTTAGTAAATCCAATCAAAATACATGACAAAAATTGTTTAATAATGTTAGATGTTGTTATTTATTGTTTCAGTTATTTATATTTAGATTGCTTTGTTTTTGTAAAAAATCAAAAAAAAATCAAAAAAAATCAAAAAAATTGTTATTGTTCTAGTTTTGTTTTGTTATATGTTAGTTCAATTTATATTCGTTTTTTTAGATTAGTGGTTGAAACAAACAAAAATAAATTATTAATGTTTAGTTTATTTAATTTGTTTTTTGTGCGAATTCTACTTGTGTATTTGCGTTTTATAATTAATTTTCATTGGAAAAAATAACCAAAGTCTTAGATTTCTAATCAATTGTTAAAACACTTTGAGATTCGGGTTAATATACGTTTCAATTAATAATACGAGAATATGAATCGAAAACATCGCAAAACACATATTAAATTAATGCTTATAATTTTTAATTTGAATAATAAATCGTTAAAATTTACTCATATTTTTAACAAATATTATCAATTGTATTAAGACTCGTATTAAGCGTTATTTATAATTATTATTCTCAAATATATATAAATATACATATATAAATAATATAGGTTTTCATTGTTTATAAAGAAATTGAAAGTCTAGCTAATTACTTAATAAATTCAAAGTATTGATATTTATATTGAATCTTGACTGTCAGTAAAATTGATTTCCGATATTTTATTAATATGATTTTTAAATATTTATTTAGTGTCTTAATAAGTAATCAATGAGTGAGATGTGTTTGGCTTTTGTAGGTGTATTTCATTCGGTGTGGATATTTATGAATTTATTAAAATTTATTATTACTCAAAATAATGTATTACATAATCCAATATTAATTGAGTATTAAATTATTTATTAATTAATTATTTCTATTGAAACTAGTTTCCCAACTATCAAATTGCTTAAATTTACATTGAACATTTTATTGATATGGGAGTAATTAGTGAAGAATTAATTGAAGATTTATTTGTGAGATTTTTTACAGACGTAAATTATTATTGTAGTGATATGAAAAAGTGCTTTTGGCAACTTGAGAAAATGTATTGGTATTATTTGGATTTAAAAATTTAAAATTGAAACCATCTAAAGAAAGTATGAACAATTCCTAGATGAAATTAAAATTTATCTTTTAGAGATTTTGCCCGACGGAATAAATATTGATAAAGAATATGAAGAATGGATGAGTAGTCGTAAAACAATTCCACGTTGTAAAGTGATTCTACTTGATTCAAAATGTGAAAATGTTGTATTGACGAAAGGTATATTCAATGATTATCTAATATTTCCTGGGGGTAAAGTTGAAGAATCAGATTCATCATTAGTTGAATGTGCAATTAGAGAAACATATGAGGAAATTGGTGTTAATATTAGTAAATATATAGATGAATCTCTTTCTTTTGATTTGACTCAATATGGTATTAAAAATAGATATTATGTCATACCAAATATTGATATGAATATTTATATGTTACCAAATGTTCCACAAGAGGTAGAATACATCAAATGGTTTCCTCTATCAGATTTGCCTCATAACTACGAAAAGTACAATTTGCGAGATGTAGATATGAAACAGCATTCTATTTCTGCTTTGAAAGATTTCATTAAGGATAAAACAAATTATCGTCGATTGTTTCATTGATTATATGGTTCTTAATTTTACTTAGTAAATCCAAATCAAAATACATGACAAAATTGTTTAATAATGTTAGATGTTGTTATTTATTGTTTCAGTTATTTATATTTAGATTGCTTTGTTTGTTGAAAAAAAATAAAAAAAAATCAAAAAAAAAAATTGTTATTGTTCTAGTTTTGTTTTGTTATATGTTAGTTCAATTTTATATTCGTTATTTTTTAGATTAGTGGTTGAAACAAACAAAAATAAATTAATGTTTAGTTTATATTTAATTTGTTTTTTGTGCGAATTCTACTTGTGTATTTGCGTTTTATAATTAATTTTCATTGGAAAAAATAACCAGTCTTAGATTTCTAATCAATTGTTAAAACACTTTGAGATTCGGTTAATATACGTTTCAATTAATAATACGAGAATATGAATCGAAAACATCGCAAAACACATATTAAATTAATGCTTATAATTTTTAATTTGAATAATAAATCGTTAAAATTTACTCATATTTTTAACAAATATTATCAATTGTATTAAGACTCGTATTAAGCGTTATTTATAATTATTATTCTCAAATATATATATAAATATACATATAAATAATATAGGTTTTCATTGCTTATAAAGAAATTGAAAGTCTAGCTAATTACTTAATAAATTCAAAGTATTGATATTTATATTGAATCTTGACTGTGTCAGTAAAATTGATTTCCGATATTTTTATTAATATGATTTTTAAATATTTATTTAGTGTCTTAATAAGTATCAATGAGTGAGATGTGTTTGGCTTTTGTAGGTGTATTTCATTCGGTGTGGATATTTATGAATTTATTAAAATTTATTATTACTCAAAATAATGTATTACATAATCCAATATTAATTGAGTATTAAATTATTTATTAATTAATTATTTCTATTGAAACTAGTTTCCCAACTATCAAATTGCTTAAATTTACATTGAACATTTTATTGATATGGGAGTAATTAGTGAAGAATTAATTGAAGATTTATTTGTGAGATTTTTTACAGACGTAAATTATTATTGTAGTGATATGAAAAGTGCTTTTGGCAACTTGAGAAAATGTATTGGTATTATTTGGATTTAAAAAATTTAAAATTGAAACCATCTAAAGAAAGTATGAAACAATTCCTAGATGAAATTAAAATTTATCTTTTAGAGATTTTGCCCGACGGAATAAATATTGATAAAGAATATGAAGAATGGATGAGTAGTCGTAAAACAATTCCACGTTGTAAAGTGATTCTACTTGATTCAAAATGTGAAAATGTTGTATTGACGAAAGGTATATTCAATGATTATCTAATATTTCCTGGGGGTAAAGTTGAAGAATCAGATTCATCATTAGTTGAATGTGCAATTAGAGAAACATATGAGGAAATTGGTGTTAATATTAGTAAATATATAGATGAATCTCTTTCTTTTGATTTGACTCAATATGGTATTAAAAATAGATATTATGTCATACCAAATATTGATATGAATATTTATATGTTACCAAATGTTCCACAAGAGGTAGAATACATCAAATGGTTTCCTCTATCAGATTTGCCTCATAACTACGAAAAGTACAATTTGCGAGATGTAGATATGAAACTAATTAAGCATTCTATTTCTGCTTTGAAAGATTTCATTAAGGATAAAACAAATTATCGTCGATTGTTTCATTGATTATATGGTTCTTAATTTTACTTAGTAAATCCAAATCAAAATACATGACAAAAATTGTTTAATAATGTTAGATGTTGTTATTTATTGTTTCAGTTATTTATATTTAGATTGCTTTGTTTGTTGAAATAAAAAATCAAAAAAAATCAAAAAATTTGTTATTGTTCTAGTTTTGTTTTGTTATATGTTAGTTCAATTTTATATTCGTTATTTTTTAGATTAGTGGTTGAAACAAACAAAATAAATTATTAATGTTTAGTTTATTTAATTTGTTTTTTGTGCGAATTCTACTTGTGTATTTGCGTTTTATAATTAATTTTCATTGGAAAAAAAACCAGTCTTAGATTTCTAATCAATTGTTAAAACACTTTGAGATTCGGGTTAATATACGTTTCAATTAATAATACGAGAATATGAATCGAAAACATCGCAAAACACATATTAAATTAATGCTTATAATTTTTAATTTGAATAATAAATCGTTAAAATTTACTCATATTTTTAACAAATATTATCAATTGTATTAAGACTCGTATTAAGCGTTATTTATAATTATTATTCTCAAATATATATATAAAATATACATATAAATAATATAGGTTTTCATTGCTTATAAAGAAATTGAAAGTCTAGCTAATTACTTAATAAATTCAAAGTATTGATATTTATATTGAATCTTGACTGTGTCAGTAAAATTGATTTCCGATATTTTATTAATATGATTTTTAAATATTTATTTAGTGTTTAATAAGTATCAATGAGTGAGATGTGTTTGGCTTTTGTAGGTGTATTTCATTCGGTGTGGATATTTATGAATTTATTAAAATTTATTATTACTCAAAATAATGTATTACATAATCCAATATTAATTGAGTATTAAATTATTTATTATTTAATTATTTCTATTGAAACTAGTTTCCCAACTATCAAATTGCTTAAATTTACATTGAACATTTTATTGATATGGGAGTAATTAGTGAAGAATTAATTGAAGATTTATTTGTGAGATTTTTTACAGACGTAAATTATTATTGTAGTGATATGAAAAAGTGCTTTTGGCAACTTGAGAAAATGTATTGGTATTATTTGGATTTAAAAAATTTAAAATTGAAACCATCTAAAGAAAGTATGAAACAATTCCTAGATGAAATTAAAATTTATCTTTTAGAGATTTTGCCCGACGGAATAAATATTGATAAAGAATATGAAGAATGGATGAGTAGTCGTAAAACAATTCCACGTTGTAAAGTGATTCTACTTGATTCAAAATGTGAAAATGTTGTATTGACGAAAGGTAATTTCAATGATTATCTAATATTTCCTGGGGGTAAAGTTGAAGAATCAGATTCATCATTAGTTGAATGTGCAATTAGAGAAACATATGAGGAAATTGGTGTTAATATTAGTAAATATATAGATGAATCTTTTTTTTTGATTGACTCAATATGGTATTAAAAATAGATATTATGTCATACCAAATATTGATATGAATATTTATATGTTACCAAATGTTCCACAAGAGGTAGAATACATCAAATGGTTTCCTCTATCAGATTTGCCTCAACTACGAAAAGTACAATTTGCGAGATGTAGATATGAAACTAATTAAGCATTCTATTTCTGCTTTGAAAGATTTCATTAAGGATAAAACAAATTATCGTCGATTGTTTCATTGATTATATGGTTCTTAATTTTACTTAGTAAATCCAAATCAAAATACATGACAAAAATTGTTTAATAATGTTAGATGTTGTTATTTATTGTTTCAGTTATTTATATTTAGATTGCTTTGTTTGTTGAAATAAAAATCAAAAAAAATCAAAAAAAATTGTTATTGTTCTAGTTTTGTTTTGTTATATGTTAGTTCAATTTTATATTCGTTATTTTTTAGATTTAGTGGTTGAAACAAACAAAAATAATTATTAATGTTTAGTTTATTTAATTTGTTTTTTGTGCGAATTCTACTTGTGTATTTGCGTTTTATAATTAATTTTCATTGGAAAAAATAACCAGTCTTAGATTTCTAATCAATTGTTAAAACACTTTGAGATTCGGGTTAATATACGTTTCAATTAATAATACGAGAATATGAATCGAAAACATCGCAAAACATATTAAATTAATGCTTATAATTTTTAATTTGAATAATAAATCGTTAAATTTACTCATTTTTTAACAAATATTATCAATTGTATTAAGACTCGTATTAAGCGTTATTTATAATTATTATTCTCAAATATATATATAATATACATATAAATAATATAGGTTTTCATTGCTTATAAAGAAATTGAAAGTCTAGCTAATTACTTAATAAATTCAAAGTATTGATATTTATATTGAATCTTGACTGTGTCAGTAAAATTTGATTTCCGATATTTTATTAATATGATTTTTAAATATTTATTTAGTGTCTTAATAAAGTATCAATGAGTGAGATGTGTTTGGCTTTTGTAGGTGTATTTCATTCGGTGTGGATATTTATGAATTTATTAAAATTTATTATTACTCAAAATATGTATTACATAATCCAATATTAATTTGAGTATTAAATTATTTATTATTAATTATTTCTATTGAAACTAGTTTCCCAACTATCAAATTGCTTAAATTTACATTGAACATTTTATTGATATGGGAGTAATTAGTGAAGAATTAATTGAAGATTTATTTGTGAGATTTTTTACAGACGTAAATTATTATTGTAGTGATATGAAAAAGTGCTTTTGGCAACTTGAGAAATGTATTGGTATTATTTGGATTTAAAAAATTTAAAATTGAAACCATCTAAAGAAAGTATGAAACAATTCCTAGATGAAATTAAAATTTATCTTTTAGAGATTTTGCCCGACGGAATAAATATTGATAAAGAATATGAAGAATGGATGAGTAGTCGTAAAACAATTCCACGTTGTAAAGTGATTCTACTTGATTCAAAATGTGAAAATGTTGTATTGACGAAAGGTATATTCAATGATTATCTAATATTTCCTGGGGTAAAGTTGAAGAATCAGATTCATCATTAGTTGAATGTGCAATTAGAGAAACATATGAGGAAATTGGTGTTAATATTAGTAAATATATAGATGAATCTCTTTCTTTTGATTTGACTCAATATGGTATTAAAAATAGATATTATGTCATACCAAATATTGATATGAATATTTATATGTTACCAAATGTTCCACAAGAGGTAGAATACATCAAATGGTTTCCTCTATCAGATTTGCCTCATAACTACGAAAAGTACAATTTGCGAGATGTAGATATGAAACTAATTAAGCATTCTATTTCTGCTTTGAAAGATTTCATTAAGGATAAAACAAATTATCGTCGATTGTTTCATTGATTATATGGTTCTTAATTTTACTTAGTAAATCCAAATCAAAATACATGACAAAAATTGTTTAATAATGTTAGATGTTGTTATTTATTGTTTCAGTTATTTATATTTAGATTGCTTTGTTTGTTGAAATAAAAAATCAAAAAAAATCAAAAAAATTGTTATTGTTCTAGTTTTGTTTTGTTATATGTTAGTTCAATTTTATATTCGTTATTTTTTAGATTAGTGGTTGAAACAAACAAAAATAAATTATTAATGTTTAGTTTATTTAATTTGTTTTTTTGCGAATTCTACTTGTGTATTTGCGTTTTATAATTAATTTTCATTGGAAAAATAACCAAAGTCTTAGATTTCTAATCAATTGTTAAAACACTTTGAGATTCGGGTTAATATACGTTTCAATTAATAATACGAGAATATGAATCGAAAACATCGCAAAACACATATTAAATTAATGCTTATAATTTTTAATTTGAATAATAAATCGTTAAAATTTACTCATATTTTTAACAAATATTATCAATTGTATTAAGACTCGTATTAAGCGTTATTTATAATTATTATTCAAATATATATATATAAATATACATATAAAATAATATAGGTTTTCATTGCTTATAAAGAAATTGAAAGTCTAGCTAATTACTTAATAAATTCAAAGTATTGATATTTATATTGAATCTTGACTGTGTCAGTAAAATTGATTTCCGATATTTATTAATATGATTTTTAAATATTTATTTAGTGTCTTAATAAGTATCAATGAGTGAGATGTGTTTGGCTTTTGTAGGTGTATTTCATTCGGTGTGGATATTTATGAATTTATTAAAATTTATTATTACTCAAAATAATGTATTACATAATCCAATATTAATTGAGTATTAAATTATTTATTATTTAATTATTTCTATTGAAACTAGTTTCCCAACTATCAAATTGCTTAAATTTACATTGAACATTTTATTGATATGGGGTAATTAGTGAAGAATTAATTGAAGATTTATTTGTGAGATTTTTTACAGACGTAAATTATTATTGTAGTGATATGAAAAAGTGCTTTTGGCAACTTGAGAAAATGTATTGGTATTATTTGGATTTAAAAAATTTAAATTGAAACCATCTAAAGAAAGTATGAAACAATTCTAGATGAAATTAAAATTTATCTTTTAGAGATTTTGCCCGACGGAATAAATATTGATAAAGAATATGAAGAATGGATGAGTAGTCGTAAAACAATTCCACGTTGTAAAGTGATTCTACTTGATTCAAAATGTGAAAATGTTGTATTGACGAAAGGTATATTCAATGATTATCTAATATTTCCTGGGGGTAAAGTTGAAGAATCAGATTCATCATTAGTTGAATGTGCAATTAGAGAAACATATGAGGAAATTGGTGTTAATATTAGTAAATATATAGATGAATCTCTTTCTTTTGATTTGACTCAATATGGTATTAAAAATAGATATTATGTCATACCAAATATTGATATGAATATTTATATGTTACCAAATGTTCCACAAGAGGTAGAATACATCAAATGGTTTCCTCTATCAGATTTGCCTCATAACTACGAAAAGTACAATTTGCGAGATGTAGATATGAAACTAATTAAGCATTCTATTTCTGCTTTTGAAAGATTTCATTAAGGATAAAACAAATTATCGTCGATTGTTTCATTGATTATATGGTTCTTAATTTTACTTAGTAAATCCAAATCAAAATACATGACAAAAATTGTTTAATAATGTTAGATGTTGTTATTTATTGTTTCAGTTATTTATATTTAGATTGCTTTGTTTGTTGAAATAAAAAATCAAAAAAAAATCAAAAAAAATTGTTATTGTTCTAGTTTTGTTTTGTTATATGTTAGTTCAATTTTATATTCGTTATTTTTTAGATTAGTGGTTGAAACAAACAAAAATAAATTATTAATGTTTAGTTTATTAATTTGTTTTTTGTGCGAATTCTACTTGTGTATTTGCGTTTTATAATTAATTTTCATTGGAAAAAATAACCAAGTCTTAGATTTCTAATCAATTGTTAAAACACTTTGAGATTCGGGTTTAATATACGTTTCAATTAATAATACGAGAATATGAATCGAAAACATCGCAAAACACATATTAATGCTTATATTTTTAATTTGAATAATAAATCGTAAAATTTACTCATATTTTTAACAAATATTATCAATTGTATTAAGACTCGTATTAAGCGTTATTTATAATTATTATTCTCAAATATATATATAAATATACATATAAAATAATATAGGTTTTCATTGCTTATAAAGAAATTGAAAGTCTAGCTAATTACTTAATAAATTCAAAGTATTGATATTTATATTGAATCTTGACTGTGTCAGTAAAATTGATTTCCGATATTTTATTAATATGATTTTTAAATATTTATTTAGTGTCTTAATAAGTATCAATGAGTGAGATGTGTTTGGCTTTTGTAGGTGTATTTCATTCGGTGTGGATATTTATGAATTTATTAAAATTTATTATTACTCAAAATAATGTATTACATAATCCAATATTAATTGAGTATTAAATTATTTATTATTTAATTATTTCTATTGAAACTAGTTTCCCAACTATCAAATTGCTTAAATTTACATTGAACATTTTATTGATATGGGAGTAATTAGTGAAGAATTAATTGAAGATTTATTTGTGAGATTTTTTACAGACGTAAATTATTATTGTAGTGATATGAAAAAGTGCTTTTGGCAACTTGAGAAAATGTATTGGTATTATTTGGATTTAAAAAATTTAAAATTGAAACCATCTAAAGAAAGTATGAAACAATTCTAGATGAAATTAAAATTTATCTTTTAGAGATTTTGCCCGACGGAATAAATATTGATAAAGAATATGAAGAATGGATGAGTAGTCGTAAAACAATTCCACGTTGTAAAGTGATTCTACTTGATTCAAAATGTGAAAATGTTGTATTGACGAAAGGTATATCAATGATTATCTAATATTTCCTGGGGGTAAAGTTGAAGAATCAGATTCATCATTAGTTGAATGTGCAATTAGAGAAACATATGAGGAAATTGGTGTTAATATTAGTAAATATATAGATGAATCTCTTTCTTTGATTTGACTCAATATGGTATTAAAAATAGATATTATGTCATACCAAATATTGATATGAATATTTATATGTTACCAAATGTTCCACAAGAGGTAGAATACATCAAATGGTTTCCTCTATCAGATTTGCCTCATAACTACGAAAAGTACAATTGCGAGATGTAGATATGAAACTAATTAAGCATTCTATTTCTGCTTTGAAAGATTTCATTAAGGATAAAACAAATTATCGTCGATTGTTTCATTGATTATATGGTTCTTAATTTTACTTAGTAAATCCAAATCAAAATACATGACAAAAATTGTTTAATAATGTTAGATGTTGTTATTTATTGTTTCAGTTATTTATATTTAGATTGCTTTGTTTGTTGAAATAAAAAATCAAAAAAAAATCAAAAAAAATTGTTATTGTTCTAGTTTTGTTTTGTTATATGTTAGTTCAATTTTATATTCGTTATTTTTTAGATTAGTGGTTGAAACAAACAAAAATAAATTATTAATGTTTAGTTTATTTTTGTTTTTTGTGCGAATTCTACTTGTGTATTTGCGTTTTATAATTAATTTTCATTGGAAAAAATAACCAGTCTTAGATTTCTAATCAATTGTTAAAACACTTTGAGATTCGGGTTAATATACGTTTCAATTAATAATACGAGAATATGAATCGAAAACATCGCAAAAACATATTTAAATTAATGCTTATAATTTTAATTTGAATAATAAATCGTTAAAATTTACTCATATTTTTAACAAATATTATCAATTGTATTAAGACTCGTATTAAGCGTTATTTATAATTATTATTCTCAAATATATATATATAAATATACATATAAAATAATATAGTTTTCATTGCTTATAAAGAAATTGAAAGTCTAGCTAATTACTTAATAAATTCAAAGTATTGATATTTATATTGAATCTTGACTGTGTCAGTAAAATTGATTTCCGATATTTTATTAATATGATTTTTAAATATTTATTTAGTGTCTTAATAAGTATCAATGAGTGAGATGTGTTTGGCTTTTGTAGGTGTATTTCATTCGGTGTGGATATTTATGAATTTTTAAAATTTATTATTACTCAAAATAATGTATTACATAATCCAATATTAATTGAGTATTAAATTATTTATTATTTAATTATTTCTATTGAAACTAGTTTCCCAACTATCAAATTGCTTAAATTTACATTGAACATTTTATTGATATGGGAGTAATTAGTGAAGAATTAATTGAAGATTTATTTGTGAGATTTTTACAGACGTAAATTATTATTGTAGTGATATGAAAAAGTGCTTTTGGCAACTTGAGAAAATGTATTGGTATTATTTGGATTTAAAAAATTTAAAATTGAAACCATCTAAAGAAAGTATGAAACAATTTCTAGATGAAATTAAAATTTATCTTTTAGAGATTTTGCCCGACGGAATAAATATTGATAAAGAATATGAAGAATGGATGAGTAGTCGTAAAACAATTCCACGTTGTAAAGTGATTCTACTTGATTCAAAATGTGAAAATGTTGTATTGACGAAAGGTATATTCAATGATTATCTAATATTTCCTGGGGGTAAAGTTGAAGAATCAGATTCATCATTAGTTGAATGTGCAATTAGAGAAACATATGAGGAAATTGGTGTTAATATTAGTAAATATATAGATGAATCTCTTTCTTTTGATTTGACTCAATATGGTATTAAAAATAGATATTATGTCATACCAAATATTGATATGAATATTATATGTTACCAAATGTTCCACAAGAGGTAGAATACATCAAATGGTTTCCTCTATCAGATTTGCCTCATAACTACGAAAAGTACAATTTGCGAGATGTAGATATGAAACTAATTAAGCATTCTATTTCTGCTTTGAAAGATTTCATTAAGGATAAAACAAATTATCGTCGATTGTTTCATTGATTATATGGTTCTTAATTTTACTTAGTAAATCCAAATCAAAATACATGACAAAAATTGTTTAATAATGTTAGATGTTGTTATTTATTGTTTCAGTTATTTATATTTAGATTGCTTTGTTTTTGAAATAAAAAATCAAAAAAAAATCAAAAAAAATTGTTATTGTTCTAGTTTTGTTTTGTTATATGTTAGTTCAATTTATATTCGTTATTTTTTAGATTAGTGGTTGAAACAAACAAAAATAAATTATTAATGTTTAGTTTATTTAATTTGTTTTTTGTGCGAATTCTACTTGTGTATTTGCGTTTTATAATTAATTTTCATTGGAAAAAATAACCAGTCTTAGATTTCTAATCAATTGTTAAAACACTTTGAGATTCGGGTTAATATACGTTTCAATTAATAATACGAGAATATGAATCGAAAACATCGCAAAACACATATTAAATTAATGCTTATAATTTTAATTTTTGAATAATAAATCGTTAAAATTTTACTCATATTTTTAACAAATATTATCAATTGTATTAAGACTCGTATTAAGCGTTATTTATAATTATTATTTCAAATATATATATATAAATATACATATAAAATAATATAGGTTTTCATTGCTTATAAAGAAATTGAAAGTCTAGCTAATTACTTAATAAATTCAAAGTATTGATATTTATATTGAATCTTGACTGTCAGTAAAATTGATTTCCGATATTTTATTAATATGATTTTAAATATTTATTTAGTGTCTTAATAAGTATCAATGAGTGAGATGTGTTTGGCTTTTGTAGGTGTATTTCATTCGGTGTGGATATTTATGAATTTATTAAAATTTATTATTACTCAAAATAATGTATTACATAATCCAATATTAATTGAGTATTAAATTATTTATTATTTAATTTTTATTGAAACTAGTTTCCCAACTATCAAATTGCTTAAATTTACATTGAACATTTTATTGATATGGGGTAATTAGTGAAGAATTAATTGAAGATTTATTTGTGAGATTTTTTACAGACGTAAATTATTATTGTAGTGATATGAAAAAGTGCTTTTGGCAACTTGAGAAAATGTATTGGTATTATTTGGATTTAAAAAATTTAAAATTGAAACCATCTAAAGAAAGTATGAAACAATTTCTAGATGAAATTAAAATTTATCTTTTAGAGATTTTGCCCGACGGAATAAATATTGATAAAGAATATGAAGAATGGATGAGTAGTCGTAAAACAATTCCACGTTGTAAAGTGATTCTACTTGATTCAAAATGTGAAAATGTTGTATTGACGAAAGGTATATTCAATGATTATCTAATATTTCCTGGGGTAAAGTTGAAGAATCAGATTCATCATTAGTTGAATGTGCAATTAGAGAAACATATGAGGAAATTGGTGTTAATATTAGTAAATATATAGATGAATCTCTTTCTTTTGATTTGACTCAATATGGTATTAAAAATAGATATTATGTCATACCAAATATTGATATGAATATTTATATGTTACCAAATGTTCCACAAGAGGTAGAATACATCAAATGGTTTCCTCTATCAGATTTGCCTCATAACTACGAAAAGTACAATTTGCGAGATGTAGATATGAAACTAATTAAGCATTCTATTTCTGCTTTGAAAGATTTCATTAAGGATAAAACAAATTATCGTCGATTGTTTCATTGATTATATGGTTCTTAATTTTACTTAGTAAATCCAAATCAAAATACATGACAAAATTGTTTAATAATGTTAGATGTTGTTATTTATTGTTTCAGTTATTTATATTTAGATTGCTTTGTTTGTTGAAATAAAAAATCAAAAAAAAATCAAAAAAAATTGTTATTGTTCTAGTTTTGTTTTGTTATATGTTAGTTCAATTTTATATTCGTTATTTTTTAGATTAGTGGTTGAAACAAACAAAAATAATTATTAATGTTTAGTTTATTTAATTTGTTTTTTGTGCGAATTCTACTTGTGTATTTGCGTTTTATAATTAATTTTCATTGGAAAAAATAACCAAGTCTTAGATTTCTAATCAATTGTTAAAACACTTTGAGATTCGGGTTTAATATACGTTTCAATTAATAATACGAGAATATGAATCGAAAACATCGCAAAAAACATATTAAATTAATGCTTATAATTTTTAATTTGAATAAAATCGTTAAAATTTACTCATATTTTTAACAAATATTATCAATTGTATTAAGACTCGTATTAAGCGTTATTTATAATTATTATTCTCAAATATATATATAAATATACATATAAAATAATATAGGTTTTCATTGCTTATAAAGAAATTGAAAGTCTAGCTAATTACTTAATAAATTCAAAGTATTGATATTTATATTGAATCTTGACTGTGTCAGTAAAATTGATTTCCGATATTTTATTAATATGATTTTTAAATATTTATTTTAGTGTCTTAATAAATATCAATGAGTGAGATGTGTTTGGCTTTTGTAGGTGTATTTCATTCGGTGTGGATATTTATGAATTTATTAAAATTTATTATTACTCAAAATAATGTATTACATAATAATATTAATTGAGTATTAAATTATTTATTATTTAATTATTTCTATTGAAACTAGTTTCCCAACTATCAAATTGCTTAAATTTACATTGAACATTTTATTGATATGGGAGTAATTAGTGAAGAATTAATTGAAGATTTATTTGTGAGATTTTTTACAGACGTAAATTATTATTGTAGTGATATGAAAAAGTGCTTTTGGCAACTTGAGAAAATGTATTGGTATTATTTGGATTTAAAAAAATTTAAAATTGAAACCATCTAAAGAAAGTATGAAAACAATTCTAGATGAAATTAAAATTTATCTTTTAGAGATTTTGCCCGACGGAATAAATATTGATAAAGAATATGAAGAATGGATGAGTAGTCGTAAAACAATTCCACGTTGTAAAGTGATTCTACTTGATTCAAAATGTGAAAATGTTGTATTGACGAAAGGTATATTCAATGATTATCTAATATTTCCTGGGGGTAAAGTTGAAGAATCAGATTCATCATTAGTTGAATGTGCAATTAGAGAAACATATGAGGAAATTGGTGTTAATATTAGTAAATATATAGATGAATCTCTTTTCTTTTGATTTGACTCAATATGGTATTAAAAATAGATATTATGTCATACCAAATATTGATATGAATATTATATGTTACCAAATGTTCCACAAGAGGTAGAATACATCAAATGGTTTCCTCTATCAGATTGCCTCATACTACGAAAAAGTACAATTTGCGAGATGTAGATTATGAAACTAATTAAGCATCTATTTCTGCTTTGAAAGATTTCCATTAAGGATAAAACAAATTATCGTCGATTGTTTCATTGATTATATGGTTCTTAATTTTACTTAGTAAATCAAATCAAAATACATGACAAAAATGTTTAATAATGTTAGATGTGTTATTTATGTGTTCAGTTATTTATATTTAGATTGCTTTGGTTTGTTGAATTAAAAATCAAAAAAAATCAAAAATAAATGTTATTGTTCTAGTTTTTTTTTGTTATATGTTAGTTCAATTTTATATTCGCTTATTTTTTAGATTAGTGGTTGAAACAAACAAAAATAAATTATTAATGTTTAGTTTATTTAATTTGTTTTTTGTGCGAATTCTACTTGTGTATTTGGTTTTATAAT
>JACMZG010000364.1:0-19410 GCA_018340805.1 Microvelia longipes | reverse complement strand
CTCAATAATATTGGATTATGTAATACATTATTTTGAGTAATAATAAATTTTTAATAAATTCATAAATATCCACACCGAATGAAATACACCTACAAAAGCCAAACACATCTCACTCATTGATACTTATTAAGACACTAAATAAATATTTAAAAATCATATTAATAAAATATCGGAATCAATTTTACTGACAGTCAAGATTCAATATAAATATCAATACTTTGAATTTATTAAATAATTAGCTAGACTTTCAATTTCTTTATAAGCAATGAAAAACCTATATTATTTTATATGTATATTTATATATATATTTGAGAATAATAATTATAAATAACGCTTAATACGAGTCTTAATACAATTGATAATATTTGTTAAAAATATGAGTAAATTTTAACGATTTATTATTCAAATTAAAAATTATAAGCATTAATTTAATATGTTTTTGCGATGTTTTCGATTCATATTCTCGTATTATTAATTGAAACGTATATTAACCCGAATCTCAAAGTGTTTTAACAATTGATTAGAAATCTAAGACTGGTTATTTTTTTCCAATGAAAATTAATTATAAAACGCAAATACACAAGTAGAATTCGCACAAAAAACTAAATTAAAATAATAACTAAACATATTAATATTTTGATTTATTTGTTGTTATTAACAACCAACATATAATCAATAAATAATTGACGAAATAGAAATAAATTAGTAAATCTACATATAATCAAAACAATGTATTTACCTCTTGTATTTGGTATATCAATATAACATATCTATTTAATATTTTTCAAAGAAAGAGATATTATTTCCTCATATGTTTCTCTAATTGTCAACAAACAGGAAATAAGATAACATATCTAACATTTCAATAGAAACTTTACAACTGAAAACAAAAAAAAATTTATTCGTCAAATAAAAGATAATTTTAATTTCATCTAGAAATTGTTTCATACTTTCTTTAGATGGTTTCAATTTTAAATTTTTTAAATCCAAATAATACCAATACATTTTCTCAAGTTGCCAAAAGCACTTTTTTCATATCACTACAATAATAATTTACGTCTGTAAAAAATCTCACAAATAAATCTTCAATTAATTCTTCACTAATTACTCCCATATCAATAAAATGTTCAATGTAAATTTAAGCAATTTGATAGTTGGGAAACTAGTTTCAATAGAAATAA
Source organism: Microvelia longipes (assembly GCA_018340805.1). Classification (NCBI taxonomy): domain Eukaryota; kingdom Metazoa; phylum Arthropoda; class Insecta; order Hemiptera; family Veliidae; genus Microvelia; species Microvelia longipes. Next base: position 18,229 of record JACMZG010000364.1, on the reverse strand, counting down.
TTAAATAATAAATAATTTAATACTCAATTAATATTGGATTATGTAATACATTATTTGAGTAATAATAAAATTTTAATAAATTCATAAATATCCACACCGAATGAAATACACCTACAAAAGCCAAACACATCTCACTCATTGATACTTATTAAGACACTAAATAATATTTAAAAATCATATTAATAAAATATCGGAAATCAATTTTACTGACAGTCAAGATTCAATATAAATATCAATACTTTGAATTTATTAATAATTAGCTAGACTTTCAATTTCTTTATAAGCAATGAAAACCTATATTATTTTATATGTATATTTATATATATATTGAGAATAATAATTATAAATAACGCTTAATACGAGTCTTAATACAATTGATAATATTTGTTAAAAATATGAGTAAATTTTAACGATTTATTATTCAAATTAAAAATTATAAGCATTAATTTAATATGTGTTTTGCGATGTTTTCGATTCATATTCTCGTATTATTAATTGAAACGTATATTAACCCGAATCTCAAAGTGTTTTAACAATTGATTAGAAATCTAAGACTGGTTTTTTTTTCCAATGAAAATTAATTATAAAACGCAAATACACAAGTAGAATTCGCACAAAAAAAAAATTAAATAAACTAAACATTAATAATTTATTTTTGTTTGTTTCAACCACTAATCTAAAAAATAACGAATATAAAATTGAACTAACATATAACAAAACAAAACTAGAACAATAACAATTTTTTTTGATTTTTTTTGATTTTTTTATTTCAACAAACAAAGCAATCTAAATATAAATAACTGAAACAATAAATAACAACATCTAACATTATTAAACAATTTTTGTCATGTATTTTGATTTGGATTTACTAAGTAAAATTAAGAACCATATAATCAATGAAACAATCGACGATAATTTGTTTTATCCTTAATGAAATCTTTCAAAGCAGAAATAGAATGCTTAATTAGTTTCATATCTACATCTCGCAAATTGTACTTTTCGTAGTTATGAGGCAAATCTGATAGAGGAAACCATTTGATGTATTCTACCTCTTGTGGAACATTTGGTAACATATAAATATTCATATCAATATTTGGTATGACATAATATCTATTTTTAATACCATATTGAGTCAAATCAAAAGAAAGAGATTCATCTATATATTTACTAATATTAACACCAATTTCCTCATATGTTTCTCTAATTGCACATTCAACTAATGATGAATCTGATTCTTCAACTTTACCCCAGGAAATATTAGATAATCATTGAATATACCTTTCGTCAATACAACATTTTCACATTTTGAATCAAGTAGAATCACTTTACAACGTGGAATTGTTTTACGACTACTCATCCATTCTTCATATTCTTTATCAATATTTATTCCGTCGGGCAAAATCTCTAAAAGATAAATTTTAATTTCATCTAGAAATTGTTTCATACTTTCTTTAGATGGTTTCAATTTTAAATTTTTTAAATCCAAATAATACCAATACATTTTCTCAAGTTGCCAAAAGCACTTTTTCATATCACTACAATAATAATTTACGTCTGTAAAAAATCTCACAAATAAATCTTCAATTAATTCTTCACTAATTACTCCCATATCAATAAAATGTTCAATGTAAATTTAAGCAATTTGATAGTTGGGAAACTAGTTTCAATAGAAATAATTAAATAATAAATAATTTAATACTCAATTAATATTGGATTATGTAATACATTATTTTGAGTAATAATAAATTTTAATAAATTCATAAATATCCACACCGAATGAAATACACCTACAAAAGCCAAACACATCTCACTCATTGATACTTATTAAGACACTAAATAAATATTTAAAAATCATATTAATAAAATATCGGAAATCAATTTTACTGACAGTCAAGATTCAATATAAATATCAATACTTTGAATTTATTAAGTAATTAGCTAGACTTTCAATTTCTTTATAAGCAATGAAAACCTATATTATTTTATATGTATATTTATATATATATTTGAGAATAATAATTATAAATAACGCTTAATACGAGTCTTAATACAATTGATAATATTTGTTAAAAAATGAGTAAATTTTAACGATTTATTATTCAAATTAAAAATTATAAGCATTAATTTAATATGTGTTTTGCGATGTTTTCGATTCATATTCTCGTATTATTAATTGAAACGTATATTAACCCGAATCTCAAAGTGTTTTAACAATTGATTAGAAATCTAAGACTGGTTATTTTTTCCAATGAAAATTAATTATAAAACGCAAATACACAAGTAGAATTCGCACAAAAAACAAATTAAATAAACTAACATTAATAATTTGATTTTTTTTTTTGTTAACAACCACTAATCTAAAAAAATGACGAATATAAAATTGAACTAACATATAACAAAACAAAATAGAACCATAAAATATTATTTTATGATATTGAGTCAAATTTTTATTTTTTATTTTCAACAACAAATCTGCAATCTAAATATCACATAATGAACAAAAAATCTCTAATTTAGCAAAATAAATTTTTAATTTCATCTAGAAATTGTTTCATACTTTCTTTAGATGGTTTCAATTTTAATTTTTTAAATCCAAATAATACCAATACATTTTCTCAAGTTGCCAAAAGCACTTTTTCATATCACTACAATAATAATTTACGTCTGTAAAAAATCTCACAAATAAATCTTCAATTAATTCTTCACTAATTACTCCCATATCAATAAAATGTTCAATGTAAATTTAAGCAATTTGATAGTTGGGAAACTAGTTTCAATAGAAATAATTAAATAATAAATAATTTAATACTCAATTAATATTGGATTATGTAATACATTTTTTTGAGTAATAATAAATTTTAATAAATTCATAAATATCCACACCGAATGAAATACACCTACAAAAGCCAAACACATCTCACTCATTGATACTTATTAAGACACTAAATAAATATTTAAAAATCATATTAATAAAATATCGGAAATCAATTTTACTGACAGTCAAGATTCAATATAAATATCAATACTTTGAATTTATTAAATAATTAGCTAGACTTTCAATTTCTTTATAAGCAATGAAAACCTATATTATTTTATATGTATATTTATATATATATTTGAGAATAATAATTATAAATAACGCTTAATACGAGTCTTAATACAATTGATAATATTTGTTAAAAATATGAGTAAATTTTAACGATTTATTATTCAAATTAAAAATTATAAGCATTAATTTAATATGTGTTTTGCGATGTTTTCGATTCATATTCTCGTATTATTAATTGAAACGTATATTAACCCGAATCTCAAAGTGTTTTAACAATTGATTAGAAATCTAAGACTGGTTATTTTTTCCAATGAAAATTAATTATAAAACGCAAATACACAAGTAGAATTCGCACAAAAAACAAATTTAAATAAACTAAACATTAATAATTTATTTTGTTTGTTTCAACCACTAACTAAAAATAACGAATATAAAATTGAACTAACATATAACAAACAAAACTAGAACAATAACAATTTTTTGATTTTTTTTTATTATTTTTATTCAACAACAAGCAATCGAAATCAATAAATGAACGAAACAAAAAAAAATCTCTAAAATAAATTTTAATTTCATCTAGAAATTGTTTCATACTTTCTTTAGATGGTTTCAATTTTAAATTTTTTAAAATCCAAAAATACCAATACATTTTCTCAAGTTGCCAAAAGCACTTTTTCATATCACTACAATAATAATTTACGTCTGTAAAAAATCTCACAAATAAATCTTCAATTAATTCTTCACTAATTACTCCCATAATCAATAAAATGTTCAATGTAAATTTAAGCAATTTGATAGTTGGGAAACTAGTTTCAATAGAAATAATTAAATAATAAATAATTTAATACTCAATTAATATTGGATTATGTAATACATTATTTTGAGTAATAATAAATTTTAATAAATTCATAAATATCCACACCGAATGAAATACACCTACAAAAGCCAAACACATCTCACTCATTGATACTTATTAAGACACTAAATAAATATTTAAAAATCATATTAATAAAATATCGGAAATCAATTTTACTGACAGTCAAGATTCAATATAAATATCAATACTTTGAATTTATTAAGTAATTAGCTAGACTTTCAATTTCTTTATAAGCAATGAAAACCTATATTATTTATATGTATATTTATATATATATTTGAGAATAATAATTATAAATAACGCTTAATACGAGTCTTAATACAATTGATAATATTTGTTAAAAATATGAGTAAATTTTAACGATTTATTATTCAAATTAAAAAATTATAAGCATTAATTTAATATGTGTTTTGCGATGTTTCGATTCATATTCTCGTATTATTAATTGAAACGTATATTAACCCGAATCTCAAAGTGTTTTAACAATTGATTAGAAATCTAAGACTGGTTATTTTTTCCAATGAAAATTAATTATATAAACGCAAATTTATTTTTGTTTGTTTACACAACGATTGAATTCGCACAAAAAAAAAATTAAATAAAACTAACATTAATCAATTATTTGTGTTGTTAACACAATAATCTAAAAAATGAACGAATATAAATTGAATCTAATATAACAAAACAAAAAATCTAGTATACATAATACAATTTTTTATTTTTCAGATTTTCTCTAATTATTAATTGAATCTGATTCTTCACTTTACCCCAGGAAATATTAGATAATCATTGAATATAGTCAATCATTTTAAATTAGAATCACTTTACAACTGAAACATAAAATAAAAATCTCTAAAAGATAAATTTTAATTTCATCTAGAAATTGTTTCATACTTTCTTTAGATGGTTTCAATTTTAAATTTTTTAAATCCAAATAATACCAATACATTTTCTCAAGTTGCCAAAAGCACTTTTTCATATCACTACAATAATAATTTACGTCTGTAAAAAATCTCACAAATAAATCTTCAATTAATTCTTCACTAATTACTCCATATCAATAAAATGTTCAATGTAAATTTAAGCAATTTGATAGTTGGGAAACTAGTTTCAATAGAAATAATTAAATAATAAATAATTTAATACTCAATTAATATTGGATTATGTAATACATTATTTTGAGTAATAAATAATTTTAATAAATTCATAAATATCCACACCGAATGAAATCACCTACAAAGCCACACATCTCACTCATTGTACTTATTAAACACAATAATATTTAAAATCATATTAATAAAATATCGGAAATCATTTTACTGACAGTCAAGATTCAATATAAATATCAATACTTTGAATTTATTAAATAATTAGCTAGACTTTCAATTTCTTTATAAGCAATGAAAACCTATATTATTTTATATGTATATTTTATATATATATTTGAGAATAATAATTATAAATAACGCTTAATACGAGTCTTAATACAATTGATAATATTTGTTAAAAATATGAGTAAATTTTAACGATTTATTATTCAAATTAAAAATTTAAAGCATTAATTTAATATGTGTTTTGCGATGTTTTCGATTCATATTCTCGTATTATTAATTGAAACGTATATTAACCCGAATCTCAAAGTGTTTTAACAATTGATTAGAAATCTAAGACTGGTTTTTTTTCCAATGAAAATTAATTATAAAACGCAAATACACAAGTAGAATTCGCACAAAAAACAAATTAATAAACTAAACATTAATAAATTTTTTTTTGTTTGTTTCAACCATAATCTAAAAAATGACGAATATATAAATTGAAACTAACAAACAAACAAAATCTATGAACATAATACTATTTTTAATACCATTTTCAAATGATTTATTTTTTTATTTTATTATTCACACAACAAAGCAATCTAAATATCAATACTGAATAAAAAAAATCTCTAAAAAGATAAATTTTAATTTCATCTAGAAATTGTTTCATACTTTCTTTAGATGGTTTCAATTTTAAATTTTTTAAATCCAAATAATACCAATACATTTTCTCAAGTTGCCAAAAGCACTTTTTCATATCACTACAATAATAATTTACGTCTGTAAAAAATCTCACAAATAAATCTTCAATTAATTCTTCACTAATTACTCCCATATCAATAAAATGTTCAATGTAAATTTAAGCAATTTGATAGTTGGGAAACTAGTTTCAATAGAAATAATTAAATAATAAATAATTTAATACTCAATTAATATGGATTATGTAATACATTATTTTGAGTAATAATAAATTTTAATAAATTCATAAATATCCACACCGAATGAAATAACCTACAAAAGCCAAAACACATCTCACTCATTGATACTTATTAAACACTAAATAAATATTTAAAAATCATATTAATAATATCGGAAATCAATTTAACTGACAGTCAAGATTCAATATAAATATCAATACTTTGAATTTATTAATAATTAGCTAGACTTTCAATTTCTTTATAAGCAATGAAAACCTATATTATTTTATATGTATATTTATATTATATTTGAGAATAATAATTATAATAACGCTTAATACGAGTCTTAATACAATTGATAATATTTGTTAAAATATGAGTAAATTTTAAACGATTTATATTCAAATTAAAAATTATAAGCATTAATTTAATATGTGTTTTGCGATGTTTTCGATTCATATTCTCGTATTATTAATTGAAACGTATATTAACCCGAATCTCAAAGTGTTTTAACAATTGATTAGAAATCTAAGACTGGTTATTTTTTCCAATGAAAATTAATTATAAAACGCAAATACACAAGTAGAATTTGCACAAAAAACAAAAAATAAATTAAATCTAAAAAATAACTGAAAACATATTAATAATTTGATTTTTTAAATTGTTTCACCACAATCAATAAAAAATGACGAAATATAAAATTAGAATCTATTGTACTATATAATCAAAACCAAACCTCTTGTATTTGGAATCAATATAACATAATATCTATTTTATTTTAGATTTTTTTTATTTTTCTATTTTCAAACAACAATAGTCAATCATTTTATTTTGAATCAAGTAGAAACTTTAACTGAAACAAAATAAAAATCTCTAAAAGATAAATTTTAATTTCATCTAGAAATGTTTTCATACTTTCTTTAGATGGTTTAATTTTAAATTTTTAAATCCAAATAATACCAATACATTTTCTCAAGTTGCCAAAAGCACTTTTTCATATCACTACAATAATAATTTACGTCTGTAAAAAATCTCACAAATAAATCTTCAATTAATTCTTCACTAATTACTCCCATATCAATAAAATGTTCAATGTAAATTTAAGCAATTTGATAGTTGGGAAACTAGTTTCAATAGAAATAATTAAATAATAAATATTTAATACTCAATTAATATTGGATTATGTAATACATTATTTTGAGTAATAATAAATTTTAATAAATTCATAAATATCCACACCGAATGAAATACACCTACAAAAGCCAAACACATCTCACTCATTGATACTTATTAAGACACTAAATAAATATTTAAAATCATATTAATAAAATATCGGAAATCAATTTTACTGACAGTCAAGATTCAATATAAATATCAATACTTTGAATTTATTAAATAATTAGCTAGACTTTCAATTTCTTTATAAGCAATGAAAACCTATATTATTTTATATGTATATTTATATATATATTTGAGAATAATAATTATAAATAACGCTTAATACGAGTCTTAATACAATTGATAATATTTGTTAAAAATATGAGTAAATTTTAACGATTTATTATTCAAATTAAAAATTATAAGCATTAATTTAATATGTGTTTTGCGATGTTTTCGATTCATATTCTCGTATTATTAATTGAAACGTATATTAACCCGAATCTCAAAGTGTTTTTAACAATTGATTAGAAATCTAAGACTGGTTTTTTTTTCCAATGAAAATTAATTATAAAACGCAAATACACAAGTAGAATTCGCACAAAAAACAAATTAAATAAACTAAACATTAATAATTTATTTTTTTGTTTGTTTCAACCACTAATCTAAAAAATAACGAATATAAAATTGAACTACATATAACAAAACAAACTAGTAACAATAACAATTTTTGTGAGTCAAATGATTTTTTTTTTATTTTTTATTTTCAACAAACAAAGCAATCTAAATAATAACAACATTGAACAAAAATCAATAATCCTAAAAGATAAATTTTTAATTTCATCTAGAAATTGTTTCATACTTTCTTTAGATGGTTTCAATTTTAAATTTTTTAAATCCAAATAATACCAATACATTTTCTCAAGTTGCCAAAAGCACTTTTTCATATCACTACAATAATAATTTACGTCTGTAAAAAATCTCACAAATAAATCTTCAATTAATTCTTCACTAATTACTCCCATATCAATAAAATGTTCAATGTAAATTTAAGCAATTTGATAGTTGGGAAACTAGTTTCAATAGAAATAATTAAATAATAAATAATTTAATACTCAATTAATATTGGATTATGTAATACATTATTTTGAGTAATAATAAATTTTAATAAATTCATAAATATCCACACCGAATGAAATACACCTACAAAAGCCAAACACATCTCACTCATTGATACTTATTAAGACACTAAATAAATATTTAAAAATCATATTAATAAAATATCGGAAATCAATTTTACTGACAGTCAAGATTCAATATAAATATCAATACTTTGAATTTATTAAATAATTAGCTAGACTTTCAATTTCTTTATAAGCAATGAAAACCTATATTATTTTATATGTATATTTATATATATATTTGAGAATAATAATTATAAATAACGCTTAATACGAGTCTTAATACAATTGATAATATTTGTTAAAAATATGAGTAAATTTTAACGATTTATTATTCAAATTAAAAATTATAAGCATTAATTTAATATGTGTTTTGCGATGTTTTCGATTCATATTCTCGTATTATTAATTGAAACGTATATTAACCCGAATCTCAAAGTGTTTTAACAATTGATTAGAAATCTAAGACTGGTTTTTTTTTCCAATGAAAATTAATTATAAAACGCAAATACACAAGTAGAATTCGCACAAAAACAAATTAAATAAACTAAACATTAATAATTTATTTTGTTTGTTTCAACCATAATCTAAAAATTGACGAATATAAAATTGACTCATATAACAAAACCAAAACTAGAACAATAAACATTTTTTTTTGAATTTTTATATCTTCAACAACAACAATCTAAATATAAATAACGAAACAAATCTCTAAAAGATAAATTTTAATTTCATCTAGAAATTGTTTCATACTTTCTTTAGATGGTTTCAATTTTAAATTTTTTAAATCCAAATAATACCAATACATTTTCTCAAGTTGCCAAAAGCACTTTTTCATATCACTACAATAATAATTTACGTCTGTAAAAAATCTCACAAATAAATCTTCAATTAATTCTTCACTAATTACTCCCATATCAATAAAATGTTCAATGTAAATTTAAGCAATTTGATAGTTGGGAAACTAGTTTCAATAGAAATAATTAAATAATAAATAATTTAATACTCAATTAATATTGGATTATGTAATACATTATTTTGAGTAATAATAAATTTTAATAAATTCATAAATATCCACACCGAATGAAATACACCTACAAAAGCCAACACATCTCACTCATTGATACTTATTAAGACACTAAATAAATATTTAAAAATCATATTAATAAAATATCGGAAATCAATTTTACTGACAGTCAAGATTCAATATAAATATCAATACTTTGAATTTATTAAATAATTAGCTAGACTTTCAATTCTTTATAAGCAATGAAAACCTATATTATTTTATATGTATATTTATATATATATTTGAGAATAATAATTATAAATAACGCTTAATACGAGTCTTAATACAATTGATAATATTTGTTAAAAATATGAGTAAATTTTAACGATTTATTATTCAAATTAAAAATTATAAGCATTAATTTAATATGTGTTTTGCGATGTTTTCGATTCATATTCTCGTATTATTAATTGAAACGTATATTAACCCGAATCTCAAAGTGTTTTAACAATTGATTAGAAATCTAAGACTGGTTATTTTTTCCAATGAAAATTAATTATAAAACGCAAATACACAAGTAGAATTCGCTAAACAAAAAACTAATTAAAAATAACTAAACATTAATAATTTTGATTTTTTTGTTTGTTTCAAACCACTAATCTAAAAAATAACGAATATAAAATTGAATCTAAATATAATCAAACAAAACTAGAAACAAACTTTTTTTTGTATTTTTTTTTATTTATTTTCAACACAACCAATCTTTTTTAAAATAACTTATCGTCGGCAAAATCTCTAAAAGATAAATTTTAATTTCATCTAGAAATTGTTTCATACTTTCTTTAGATGGTTTCAATTTTAAATTTTTTAAATCCAAATAATACCAATACATTTTCTCAAGTTGCCAAAAGCACTTTTTCATATCACTACAATAATAATTTACGTCTGTAAAAAATCTCACAAATAAATCTTCAATTAATTCTTCACTAATTACTCCCATATCAATAAAATGTTCAATGTAAATTTAAGCAATTTGATAGTTGGGAAACTAGTTTCAATAGAAATAATTAAATAATAAATAATTTAATACTCAATTAATATTGGATTATGTAATACATTATTTGAGTAATAATAAATTTTAATAAATTCATAAATATCCACACCGAATGAAATACACCTACAAAAGCCAAACACATCTCACTCATTGATACTTATTAAGACACTAAATAAATATTTAAAAATCATATTAATAAAATATCGGAAATCAATTTTACTGACAGTCAAGATTCAATATAAATATCAATACTTTGAATTTATTAAGTAATTAGCTAGACTTTCAATTTCTTATAAGCAATGAAAACCTATATTATTTTATATGTATATTTATATATATATTTGAGAATAATAATTATAAATAACGCTTAATACGAGTCTTAATACAATTGATAATATTTGTTAAAAATATGAGTAAATTTTAACGATTTATTATTCAAATTAAAAATTATAAGCATTAATATGTGTTTTGCGATGTTTTCGATTCATATTCTCGTATTATTAATTGAAACGTATATTAACCCGAATCTCAAAGTGTTTTAACAATTGATTAGAAATCTAAGACTGGTTATTTTTTCCAATGAAAATTAATTATAAAACGCAAATACACAAGTAGAATTCGCACAAAAAACAAATTAAATAAACTAAACATTAATAATTTATTTTTGTTTGTTTCAACCACTAATCTAAAAAATAACGAATATAAAATTGAACTAACATATAACAAAACAAAACTAGAACAATAACAATTTTTTTTGATTTTTTTTTGATTTTTTATTTCAACAAACAAAGCAATCTAAATATAAATAACTGAAACAATAAATAACAACATCTAACATTATTAAACAATTTTTGTCATGTATTTTGATTTGGATTTACTAAGTAAAATTAAGAACCATATAATCAATGAAACAATCGACGATAATTTGTTTTATCCTTAATGAAATCTTTCAAAGCAGAAATAGAATGCTTAATTAGTTTCATATCTACATCTCGCAAATTGTACTTTTCGTAGTTATGAGGCAAATCTGATAGAGGAAACCATTTGATGTATTCTACCTCTTGTGGAACATTTGGTAACATATAAATATTCATATCAATATTTGGTATGACATAATATCTATTTTTAATACCATATTGAGTCAAATCAAAAGAAAGAGATTCATCTATATATTTACTAATATTAACACCAATTTCCTCATATGTTTCTCTAATTGCACATTCAACTAATGATGAATCTGATTCTTCAACTTTACCCCCAGGAAATATTAGATAATCATTGAATATACCTTTCGTCAATACAACATTTTCACATTTTGAATCAAGTAGAATCACTTTACAACGTGGAATTGTTTTACGACTACTCATCCATTCTTCATATTCTTTATCAATATTTATTCCGTCGGGCAAAATCTCTAAAAGATAAATTTTAATTTCATCTAGGAATTGTTTCATACTTTCTTTAGATGGTTTCAATTTTAAATTTTTTAAATCCAAATAATACCAATACATTTTCTCAAGTTGCCAAAAGCACTTTTTCATATCACTACAATAATAATTTACGTCTGTAAAAAATCTCACAAATAAATCTTCAATTAATTCTTCACTAATTACTCCCATATCAATAAAATGTTCAATGTAAATTTAAGCAATTTGATAGTTGGGAAACTAGTTTCAATAGAAATAATTAAATAATAAATAATTTAATACTCAATTAATATTGGATTATGTAATACATTATTTTGAGTAATAATAAATTTTAATAAATTCATAAATATCCACACCGAATGAAATACACCTACAAAAGCCAAACACATCTCACTCATTGATACTTATTAAGACACTAACTAAATATTTAAAAATCATATTAATAAAATATCGGAAATCAATTTTACTGACACAGTCAAGATTCAATATAAATATCAATACTTTGAATTTATTAAGTAATTAGCTAGACTTTCAATTTCTTTATAAGCAATGAAAACCTATATTATTTTATATGTATATTTATATATATATTTGAGAATAATAATTATAAATAACGCTTAATACGAGTCTTAATACAATTGATAATATTTGTTAAAAATATGAGTAAATTTTAACGATTTATTATTCAAATTAAAAATTATAAGCATTAATTTAATATGTGTTTTGCGATGTTTTCGATTCATATTCTCGTATTATTAATTGAAACGTATATTAACCCGAATCTCAAAGTGTTTAACAATTGATTAGAAATCTAAGACTGGTTATTTTTTCCAATGAAAATTAATTATAAAACGCAAATACACAAGTAGAATTCGCACAAAAAACAAATTAAATAAACTAAACATTAATAATTTATTTTTGTTTGTTTCAACCACTAATCTAAAAAATAACGAATATAAAATTGAACTAACATATAACAAAACAAAACTAGAACAATAACAATTTTTTTGATTTTTTTTTGATTTTTTATTTCAACAAACAAAGCAATCTAAATATAAATAACTGAAACAATAAATAACAACATCTAACATTATTAAACAATTTTTGTCATGTATTTTGATTTGGATTTACTAAGTAAAATTAAGAACCATATAATCAATGAAACAATCGACGATAATTTGTTTTATCCTTAATGAAATCTTTCAAAGCAGAAATAGAATGCTTAATTAGTTTCATATCTACATCTCGCAAATTGTACTTTTCGTAGTTATGAGGCAAATCTGATAGAGGAAACCATTTGATGTATTCTACCTCTTGTGGAACATTTGGTAACATATAAATATTCATATCAATATTTGGTATGACATAATATCTATTTTTAATACCATATTGAGTCAAATCAAAAGAAAGAGATTCATCTATATATTTACTAATATTAACACCAATTTCCTCATATGTTTCTCTAATTGCACATTCAACTAATGATGAATCTGATTCTTCAACTTTACCCCAGGAAATATTAGATAATCATTGAATATACCTTTCGTCAATACAACATTTTCACATTTTGAATCAAGTAGAATCACTTTACAACGTGGAATTGTTTTACGACTACTCATCCATTCTTCATATTCTTTATCAATATTTATTCCGTCGGGCAAAATCTCTAAAAGATAAATTTTAATTTCATCTAGGAATTGTTTCATACTTTCTTTAGATGGTTTCAATTTTAAATTTTTTAAATCCAAATAATACCAATACATTTCTCAAGTTGCCAAAAGCACTTTTTCATATCACTACAATAATAATTTACGTCTGTAAAAAATCTCACAAATAAATCTTCAATTAATTCTTCACTAATTACTCCCATATCAATAAAATGTTCAATGTAAATTTAAGCAATTTGATAGTTGGGAAACTAGTTTCAATAGAAATAATTAATAATAAATAATTTAATACTCAATTAATATTGGATTATGTAATACATTATTTTGAGTAATAATAAATTTTAATAAATTCATAAATATCCACACCGAATGAAATACACCTACAAAAGCCAAACACATCTCACTCATTGATACTTATTAAGACACAAATAAATATTTAAAAATCATATTAATAAAATATCGGAAATCAATTTTACTGACACAGTCAAGATTCAATATAAATATCAATACTTTGAATTTATTAAGTAATTAGCTAGACTTTCAATTTCTTTATAAGCAATGAAAACCTATATTATTTTATATGTATATTTATATATATATTTGAGAATAATAATTATAAATAACGCTTAATACGAGTCTTAATACAATTGATAATATTTGTTAAAAAATATGAGTAAATTTTAACGATTTATTATTCAAATTAAAAATTATAAGCATTAATTTAATATGTGTTTTGCGATGTTTTCGATTCATATTCTCGTATTATTAATTGAAACGTATATTAACCCGAATCTCAAAGTGTTTTAACAATTGATTAGAAATCTAAGACTGGTTATTTTTTCCAATGAAAATTAATTATAAAACGCAAATACACAAGTAGAATTCGCACAAAAAACAAATTAAATAAACTAAACATTAATAATTTATTTTTGTTTGTTTCAACCACTAATCTAAAAAATAACGAATATAAAATTGAACTAACATATAACAAAACAAAACTAGAACAATAACAATTTTTTTTGATTTTTTTTGATTTTTTATTTCAACAAACAAAGCAATCTAAATATAAATAACTGAAACAATAAATAACAACATCTAACATTATTAAACAATTTTTGTCATGTATTTTGATTTGGATTTACTAAGTAAAATTAAGAACCATATAATCAATGAAACAATCGACGATAATTTGTTTTATCCTTAATGAAATCTTTCAAAGCAGAAATAGAATGCTTAATTAGTTTCATATCTACATCTCGCAAATTGTACTTTTCGTAGTTATGAGGCAAATCTGATAGAGGAAACCATTTGATGTATTCTACCTCTTGTGGAACATTTGGTAACATATAAATATTCATATCAATATTTGGTATGACATAATATCTATTTTTAATACCATATTGAGTCAAATCAAAAGAAAGAGATTCATCTATATATTTACTAATATTAACACCAATTTCCTCATATGTTTCTCTAATTGCACATTCAACTAATGATGAATCTGATTCTTCAACTTTACCCCCAGGAAATATTAGATAATCATTGAATATACCTTTCGTCAATACAACATTTTCACATTTTGAATCAAGTAGAATCACTTTACAACGTGGAATTGTTTTACGACTACTCATCCATTCTTCATATTCTTTATCAATATTTATTCCGTCGGGCAAAATCTCTAAAAGATAAATTTTAATTTCATCTAGGAATTGTTTCATACTTTCTTTAGATGGTTTCAATTTTAAATTTTTTAAATCCAAATAATACCAATACATTTTCTCAAGTTGCCAAAAGCACTTTTTCATATCACTACAATAATAATTTACGTCTGTAAAAAATCTCACAAATAAATCTTCAATTAATTCTTCACTAATTACTCCCATATCAATAAAATGTTCAATGTAAATTTAAGCAATTTGATAGTTGGGAAACTAGTTTCAATAGAAATAATTAATTAATAAATAATTTAATACTCAATTAATATTGGATTATGTAATACATTATTTTGAGTAATAATAAATTTTAATAAATTCATAAATATCCACACCGAATGAAATACACCTACAAAAGCCAAACACATCTCACTCATTGATACTTATTAAGACACTAAATAAATATTTAAAAATCATATTAATAAAATATCGGAAATCAATTTTACTGACACAGTCAAGATTCAATATAAATATCAATACTTTGAATTTATTAAGTAATTAGCTAGACTTTCAATTTCTTTATAAGCAATGAAAACCTATATTATTTTATATGTATATTTATATATATATTTGAGAATAATAATTATAAATAACGCTTAATACGAGTCTTAATACAATTGATAATATTTGTTAAAAATATGAGTAAATTTTAACGATTTATTATTCAAATTAAAAATTATAAGCATTAATTTAATATGTGTTTTGCGATGTTTTCGATTCATATTCTCGTATTATTAATTGAAACGTATATTAACCCGAATCTCAAAGTGTTTTAACAATTGATTAGAAATCTAAGACTGGTTATTTTTTCCAATGAAAATTAATTATAAAACGCAAATACACAAGTAGAATTCGCACAAAAAACAAATTAAATAAACTAAACATTAATAATTTATTTTGTTTGTTTCAACCACTAATCTAAAAAATAACGAATATAAAATTGAACTAACATATAACAAAACAAAACTAGAACAATAACAATTTTTTTGATTTTTTTTTGATTTTTTATTTCAACAAACAAAGCAATCTAAATAAATAACTGAAACAATAAATAACAACATCTAACATTATTAAACAATTTTTGTCATGTATTTTGATTTGGATTTACTAAGTAAAATTAAGAACCATATAATCAATGAAACAATCGACGATAATTTGTTTTATCCTTAATGAAATCTTTCAAAGCAGAAATAGAATGCTTAATTAGTTTCATATCTACATCTCGCAAATTGTACTTTTCGTAGTTATGAGGCAAATCTGATAGAGGAAACCATTTGATGTATTCTACCTCTTGTGGAACATTTGGTAACATATAAATATTCATATCAATATTTGGTATGACATAATATCTATTTTTAATACCATATTGAGTCAAATCAAAAGAAAGAGATTCATCTATATATTTACTAATATTAACACCAATTTCCTCATATGTTTCTCTAATTGCACATTCAACTAATGATGAATCTGATTCTTCAACTTTACCCCCAGGAAATATTAGATAATCATTGAATATACCTTTCGTCAATACAACATTTTCACATTTTGAATCAAGTAGAATCACTTTACAACGTGGAATTGTTTTACGACTACTCATCCATTCTTCATATTCTTTATCAATATTTATTCCGTCGGGCAAAATCTCTAAAAGATAAATTTTAATTTCATCTAGGAATTGTTTCATACTTTCTTTAGATGGTTTCAATTTTAAATTTTTTAAATCCAAATAATACCAATACATTTTCTCAAGTTGCCAAAAGCACTTTTTCATATCACTACAATAATAATTTACGTCTGTAAAAAATCTCACAAATAAATCTTCAATTAATTCTTCACTAATTACTCCCATATCAATAAAATGTTCAATGTAAATTTAAGCAATTTGATAGTTGGGAAACTAGTTTCAATAGAAATAATTAAATTAATAAATAATTTAATACTCAATTAATATTGGATTATGTAATACATTATTTTGAGTAATAATAAATTTTAATAAATTCATAAATATCCACACCGAATGAAATACACCTACAAAAGCCAAACACATCTCACTCATTGATACTTATTAAGACACTAAATAAATATTTAAAAATCATATTAATAAAATATCGGAAATCAATTTTACTGACACAGTCAAGATTCAATATAAATATCAATACTTTGAATTTATTAAGTAATTAGCTAGACTTTCAATTTCTTTATAAGCAATGAAAACCTATATTATTTATATGTATATTTTATATATATTTGAGAATAATAATTATAAATAACGCTTAATACGAGTCTTAATACAATTGATAATATTTGTTAAAAATATGAGTAAATTTTAACGATTTATATTCAAATTAAAAATTATAAGCATTAATTTAATATGTGTTTTGCGATGTTTTCGATTCATATTCTCGTATTATTAATTGAAACGTATATTAACCCGAATCTCAAAGTGTTTTAACAATTGATTAGAAATCTAAGACTTTGGTTATTTTTTCCAATGAAAATTAATTATAAAACGCAAATACACAAGTAGAATTCGCACAAAAAACAAATTAAATAAACTAAACATTAATAATTTATTTTTGTTTGTTTCAACCACTAATCTAAAAAATAACGAATATAAAATTGAACTAACATATAACAAAACAAAACTAGAACAATAACAATTTTTTTTGATTTTTTTTTGATTTTTTATTTCAACAAACAAAGCAATCTAAATATAAATAACTGAAACAATAAATAACAACATCTAACATTATTAAACAATTTTTGTCATGTATTTTGATTTGGATTTACTAAGTAAAATTAAGAACCATATAATCAATGAAACAATCGACGATAATTTGTTTTATCCTTAATGAAATCTTT
>JACMZG010000363.1:0-19457 GCA_018340805.1 Microvelia longipes | reverse complement strand
TTTCAATAATTTTACAAATAAATTCTTTCATTCAATTCTTTGACTTTTTTCAATTTTATTTCTCTTTTCAAACTCATATCATCATATTATTTAGGAAAAATCTCTTTACCAAACACATTTATACTTGCAACATTCATTATTAATAATTTACCCATTTCAATTACACCTAATCCTCCTCATCATCATTACAAAAACAATTAAAACATTGTTCCGAGTTTCTTTTCCAAAAATCTTTCATAACTCTTTTTTTTATTATTATCTTGTTTTCCAAGAATTATCAAAACTTGTAAAAAATAATTTTCCTTTTTTAATCATTTGATCATGTTTTCTTGAAATCAAATTTCAATTTCAAATATTTTACTTTTTCGAAAAATAATGGGCTCAGCCGGGATTTGAACCCGGGACCTCTCGCACCCAAAGCGAGAATCATACCCCTAGACCACTGAGCCTTGTTCAATTTCACATTGTTTCAATAATTTTACAAATAAATTCTTTCATTCAATTTCTTTGACTTTTTTTCAATTTTTATTTCTCTTTTCAAACTCATATCATCATATATTTAGGAAAAATCTCTTTACCAAACACATTTATACTTGCAACATTCATTATTAATAATTTTTACCATTTCAATTACACCTAATCCTCCTCATCATCATTACAAAACAATTAAAACATTGTTCCGAGTTTCTTTTCCAAAAATCTTTCATAACTCTTTTTTTATTATTATCTTGTTTTCCAAGAATTATCAAAACTTGTAAAAAATAATTTTCCTTTTTTAATCATTTGATCATGTTTTCTTGAAATCAAATTTCAATTTCAAATATTTTACTTTTTCGAAAAATAATGGGCTCAGCCGGGATTTGAACCCGGGACCTCTCGCACCCAAAGCGAGAATCATACCCCTAGACCACTGAGCCTTGTTCAATTTCACATTGTTTCAATAATTTTACAAATAAATTCTTTCATTCAATTTCTTTGACTTTTTTTCAATTTTTATTTTCTTTTTCAAACTCATATCATCATATTATTTAGGAAAATCTCTTTACCAAACACATTTATACTTGCAACATTCATTATTAATAATTTACCATTTCAATTACACCTAATCCTCCTCATCATCATTACAAAACAATTAAAACATTGTTCCGAGTTTCTTTTCCAAAAATCTTTCATAACTCTTTTTTTATTATTATCTTGTTTTCCAAGAATTATCAAAACTTGTAAAAAATAATTTTCCTTTTTTAATCATTTGATCATGTTTTCTTGAAATCAAATTTCAATTTCAAATATTTTACTTTTTCGAAAAATAATGGGCTCAGCCGGGATTTGAACCCGGGACCTCTCGCACCCAAAGCGAGAATCATACCCCTAGACCACTGAGCCTTGTTCAATTTCACATTGTTTCAATAATTTTACAAATAAATTCTTTCATTCAATTTCTTTGACTTTTTTTCAATTTTTATTTCTCTTTTCAAACTCATATCATCATATTATTTAGGAAAAATCTCTTACCAAACACATTTATACTTGCAACATTCATTATTAATAATTTACCATTTCAATTACACCTAATCCTCCTCATCATCATTACAAACAATTAAAACATTGTTCCGAGTTTCTTTTCCAAAATCTTTCATAACTCTTTTTTTATTATTATCTTGTTTTCCAAGAATTATCAAAACTTGTAAAAATAATTTTCCTTTTTTTAATCATTTGATCATGTTTTCTTGAAATCAAATTTCAATTTCAAATATTTTACTTTTTCGAAAAAATAATGGGCTCAGCCGGGATTTGAACCCGGGACCTCTCGCACCCAAAGCGAGAATCATACCCCTAGACCACTGAGCCTTGTTCAATTTCACATTGTTTCAATAATTTTACAAATAAATTCTTTCATTCAATTTCTTTGACTTTTTTTCAATTTTTATTTCTCTTTTCAAACTCATATCATCATATTATTTAGGAAAAATCTCTTTACCAAACACATTTATACTTGCAACATTCATTATTAATAATTTACCATTTCAATTACACCTAATCCTCCTCATCATCATTACAAAACAATTAAAACATTGTTCCGAGTTTCTTTTCCAAAAATCTTTCATAACTTTTTTTTATTATTATCTTGTTTTCCAAGAATTATCAAAACTTGTAAAAAATAATTTTCCTTTTTTAATCATTTGATCATGTTTTCTTGAAATCAAATTTCAATTTCAAATATTTTACTTTTTCGAAAAATAATGGCTCAGCCGGGATTTGAACCCGGGACCTCTCGCACCCAAAGCGAGAATCATACCCTAGACCACTGAGCCTTGTTCAATTTCACATTGTTTCAATAATTTTACAAATAAATTCTTTCATTCAATTTCTTTGACTTTTTTTCAATTTTTATTTCTCTTTTCAAACTCATATCATCATATTATTAGGAAAAATCTCTTTACCAAACACATTTATACTTGCAACATTCATTATAATTTACCATTTCAATTACACCTAATCCTCCTCATCATCATTACAAAACAATTAAAACATTGTTCCGAGTTTCTTTTCCAAAAATCTTTCATAACTCTTTTTTTATTATTATCTTGTTTTCCAAGAATTATCAAAACTTGTAAAAAAATAATTTTCCTTTTTTAATCATTTGATCATGTTTTCTTGAAATCAAATTTCAATTTCAAATATTTTACTTTTTCGAAAAATAATGGGCTCAGCCGGGATTTGAACCCGGGACCTCTCGCACCCAAAGCGAGAATCATACCCCTAGACCACTGAGCCTTGTTCAATTTCACATTGTTTCAATAATTTTACAATAAATTCTTTCATTCAATTTCTTTGACTTTTTTTCAATTTTTATTTCTCTTTTCAAACTCATATCATCATATTATTTAGGAAAAATCTCTTTACCAAACACATTTATACTTGCAACATTCATTATTAATAATTTACCATTTCAATTACACCTAATCCTCCTCATCATCATTACAAAACAATTAAAACATTGTTCCGAGTTTCTTTTCCAAAAATCTTTCATAACTCTTTTTTTTATTATTATCTTGTTTTCCAAGAATTATCAAAACTTGTAAAAATAATTTTCCTTTTTTAATCATTTGATCATGTTTTCTTGAAATCAAATTTCAATTTCAAATATTTTACTTTTTCGAAAAATAATGGGCTCAGCCGGGATTTGAACCCGGGACCTCTCGCACCCAAAGCGAGAATCATACCCCTAGACCACTGAGCCTTGTTCAATTTCACATTGTTTCAATAATTTTACAAATAAATTCTTTCATTCAATTTCTTTGACTTTTTTTCAATTTTTATTTCTCTTTTCAAACTCATATCATCATATTATTTAGGAAAAATCTCTTTACCAAACACATTTATACTTGCAACATTCATTATTAATAATTTACCATTTCAATTACACCTAATCCTCCTCATCATCATTACAAAACAATTAAAACATTGTTCCGAGTTTCTTTTCCAAAAATCTTTCATAACTCTTTTTTTTATTATTATCTTGTTTTCCAAGAATTATCAAAACTTGTAAAAAATAATTTTCCTTTTTTAATCATTTGATCATGTTTCTTGAAATCAAATTTCAATTTCAAATATTTTACTTTTTCGAAAAATAATGGGCTCAGCCGGGATTTGAACCCGGGACCTCTCGCACCCAAAGCGAGAATCATACCCCTAGACCACTGAGCCTTGTTCAATTTCACATTGTTTCAATAATTTTACAAATAAATTCTTTCATTCAATTTCTTTGACTTTTTTTCAATTTTTATTTCTCTTTTCAAACTCATATCATCATATTATTTAGGAAAAATCTCTTTACCAAACACATTTATACTTGCAACATTCATTATTAATAATTTACCATTTCAATTACACCTAATCCTCCTCATCATTACAAAACAATTAAAACATTGTTCCGAGTTTCTTTTCCAAAAATCTTTCATAACTCTTTTTTTATTATTATCTTGTTTTCCAAGAATTATCAAAACTTGTAAAAAATAATTTTCCTTTTTTAATCATTTGATCATGTTTTCTTGAAATCAAATTTCAATTTCAAATATTTTACTTTTTCGAAAAATAATGGGCTCAGCCGGGATTTGAACCCGGGACCTCTCGCACCCAAAGCGAGAATCATACCCCTAGACCACTGAGCCTTGTTCAATTTCACATTGTTTCAATAATTTTACAAATAAATTCTTTCATTCAATTTCTTTGACTTTTTTTCAATTTTTATTTCTTTTTCAAACTCATATCATCATATTATTTAGGAAAAATCTCTTTACCAAACACATTTATACTTGCAACATTCATTATTAATAATTTACCATTTCAATTACACCTAATCCTCCTCATCATCATTACAAAACAATTAAAACATTGTTCCGAGTTTCTTTTCCAAAAATCTTTCATAACTCTTTTTTTTATTATTATCTGTTTTCCAAGAATTATCAAAACTTGTAAAAAATAATTTTCCTTTTTTAATCATTTGATCATGTTTTCTTGAAATCAAATTTCAATTTCAAATATTTTACTTTTTCGAAAAATAATGGGCTCAGCCGGGATTTGAACCCGGGACCTCTCGCACCCAAAGCGAGAATCATACCCCTAGACCACTGAGCCTTGTTCAATTTCACATTGTTTCAATAATTTTACAAATAAATTCTTTCATTCAATTTCTTTGACTTTTTTTCAATTTTTATTTCTCTTTCAAACTCATATCATCATATTATTTAGGAAAAATCTCTTTACCAAACACATTTATACTTGCAACATTCATTATTAATAATTTACCATTTCAATTACACCTAATCCTCCTCATCATCATTACAAAACAATTAAAACATTGTTCCGAGTTTCTTTTCCAAAAATCTTTCATAACTCTTTTTTTTATTATTATCTTGTTTTCCAAGAATTATCAAAACTTGTAAAAAATAATTTTCCTTTTTTAATCATTTGATCATGTTTTCTTGAAATCAAATTTCAATTTCAAATATTTTACTTTTTCGAAAAATAATGGGCTCAGCCGGGATTTGAACCCGGGACCTCTCGCACCCAAAGCGAGAATCATACCCCTAGACCACTGAGCCTTGTTCAATTTCACATTGTTTCAATAATTTTACAAATAAATTCTTTCATTCAATTTCTTTGACTTTTTTTCAATTTTTATTTCTCTTTTCAAACTCATATCATCATATTATTTAGGAAAAATCTCTTTACCAAACACATTTATACTTGCAACATTCATTATTAATAATTTACCATTTCAATTACACCTAATCCTCCTCATCATCATTACAAAACAATTAAAACATTGTTCCGAGTTTCTTTTCCAAAAATCTTTCATAACTCTTTTTTTTATTATTATCTTGTTTTCCAAGAATTATCAAAACTTGTAAAAAATAATTTTCCTTTTTTTAATCATTTGATCATGTTTTCTTGAAATCAAATTTCAATTTCAAATATTTTACTTTTTCGAAAAATAATGGGCTCAGCCGGGATTTGAACCCGGGACCTCTCGCACCCAAAGCGAGAATCATACCCCTAGACCACTGAGCCTTGTTCAATTTCACATTGTTTCAATAATTTTACAAATAAATTCTTTCATTCAATTTCTTTGACTTTTTTTCAATTTTTATTTCTCTTTTCAAACTCATATCATCATATTATTTAGGAAAAATCTCTTTACCAAACACATTTATACTTGCAACATTCATTATTAATAATTTACCATTTCAATTACACCTAATCCTCCTCATCATCATTACAAAACAATTAAAACATTGTTCCGAGTTTCTTTTCCAAAAATCTTTCATAACTCTTTTTTTTATTATTATCTTGTTTTCCAAGAATTATCAAAACTTGTAAAAAATAATTTTCCTTTTTTAATCATTTGATCATGTTTTCTTGAAATCAAATTTCAATTTCAAATATTTTACTTTTTCGAAAAATAATGGGCTCAGCCGGGATTTGAACCCGGGACCTCTCGCACCCAAAGCGAGAATCATACCCCTAGACCACTGAGCCTTGTTCAATTTCACATTGTTTCAATAATTTTACAAATAAATTCTTTCATTCAATTTCTTTGACTTTTTTTCAATTTTTATTTCTCTTTTCAAACTCATATCATCATATTATTTAGGAAAAATCTCTTTACCAAACACATTTATACTTGCAACATTCATTATTATAATTTACCATTTCAATTACACCT
Source organism: Microvelia longipes (assembly GCA_018340805.1). Classification (NCBI taxonomy): domain Eukaryota; kingdom Metazoa; phylum Arthropoda; class Insecta; order Hemiptera; family Veliidae; genus Microvelia; species Microvelia longipes. Next base: position 13,228 of record JACMZG010000363.1, on the reverse strand, counting down.
AATCCTCCTCATCATCATTACAAAACAATTAAAACATTGTTCCGAGTTTCTTTTCCAAAAATCTTTCATAACTCTTTTTTTATTATTATCTTGTTTTCCAAGAATTATCAAAACTTGTAAAAAATAATTTTCCTTTTTTAATCATTTGATCATGTTTTCTTGAAATCAAATTTCAATTTCAAATATTTTACTTTTTCGAAAAATAATGGGCTCAGCCGGGATTTGAACCCGGGACCTCTCGCACCCAAAGCGAGAATCATACCCCTAGACCACTGAGCCTTGTTCAATTTCACATTGTTTCAATAATTTTACAAATAAATTCTTTCATTCAATTTCTTTGACTTTTTTTCAATTTTTATTTCTCTTTTCAAACTCATATCATCATATTATTTAGGAAAAATCTCTTTACCAAACACATTTATACTTGCAACATTCATTATTAATAATTTACCATTTCAATTACACCTAATCCTCCTCATCATCATTACAAAACAATTAAAACATTGTTCCGAGTTTCTTTTCCAAAAATCTTTCATAACTCTTTTTTTTATTATTATCTTGTTTTCCAAGAATTATCAAAACTTGTAAAAAATAATTTTCCTTTTTTAATCATTTGATCATGTTTTCTTGAAATCAAATTTCAATTTCAAATATTTTACTTTTTCGAAAAAATAATGGGCTCAGCCGGGATTTGAACCCGGGACCTCTCGCACCCAAAGCGAGAATCATACCCCTAGACCACTGAGCCTTGTTCAATTTCACATTGTTTCAATAATTTTACAAATAAATTCTTTCATTCAATTTCTTTGACTTTTTTTCAATTTTTATTTCTCTTTTCAAACTCATATCATCATATTATTTAGGAAAAATCTCTTTACCAAACACATTTATACTTGCAACATTCATTATTAATAATTTACCATTTCAATTACACCTAATCCTCCTCATCATCATTACAAAACAATTAAAACATTGTTCCGAGTTTCTTTTCCAAAAATCTTTCATAACTCTTTTTTTTATTATTATCTTGTTTTCCAAGAATTATCAAAACTTGTAAAAAATAATTTTCCTTTTTTAATCATTTGATCATGTTTTCTTGAAATCAAATTTCAATTTCAAATATTTACTTTTTCGAAAAATAATGGGCTCAGCCGGGATTTGAACCCGGGACCTCTCGCACCCAAAGCGAGAATCATACCCCTAGACCACTGAGCCTTGTTCAATTTCACATTGTTTCAATAATTTTACAAATAAATTCTTTCATTCAATTTCTTTGACTTTTTTTCAATTTTTATTTCTCTTTTCAAACTCATATCATCATATTATTTAGGAAAAATCTCTTTACCAAACACATTTATACTTGCAACATTCATTATTAATAATTTACCATTTCAATTACACCTAATCCTCCTCATCATCATTACAAAACAATTAAAACATTGTTCCGAGTTTCTTTTTTCCAAAAATCTTTCATAACTCTTTTTTTTATTATTATCTTGTTTTCCAAGAATTATCAAAACTTGTAAAAAATAATTTTCCTTTTTTAATCATTTGATCATGTTTTCTTGAAATCAAATTTCAATTTCAAATATTTTACTTTTTCGAAAAATAATGGGCTCAGCCGGGATTTGAACCCGGGACCTCTCGCACCCAAAGCGAGAATCATACCCCTAGACCACTGAGCCTTGTTCAATTTCACATTGTTTCAATAATTTTACAAATAAATTCTTTCATTCAATTTCTTTGACTTTTTTTCAATTTTTATTTCTCTTTTCAAACTCATATCATCATATTATTTAGGAAAAATCTCTTTACCAAACACATTTATACTTGCAACATTCATTATTAATAATTTACCATTTCAATTACACCTAATCCTCCTCATCATCATTACAAAACAATTAAAACATTGTTCCGAGTTTCTTTTCCAAAAATCTTTCATAACTCTTTTTTTTATTATTATCTTGTTTTCCAAGAATTATCAAAACTTGTAAAAAATAATTTTCCTTTTTTAATCATTTGATCATGTTTTCTTGAAATCAAATTTCAATTTCAAATATTTTACTTTTTCGAAAAATAATGGGCTCAGCCGGGATTTGAACCCGGGACCTCTCGCACCCAAAGCGAGAATCATACCCCTAGACCACTGAGCCTTGTTCAATTTCACATTGTTTCAATAATTTTACAAATAAATTCTTTCATTCAATTTCTTTGACTTTTTTTCAATTTTTATTTCTCTTTTCAAACTCATATCATCATATTATTTAGGAAAAATCTCTTTACCAAACACATTTATACTTGCAACATTCATTATTAATAATTTACCATTTCAATTACACCTAATCCTCCTCATCATCATTACAAAACAATTAAAACATTGTTCCGAGTTTCTTTTCCAAAAATCTTTCATAACTCTTTTTTTTATTATTATCTTGTTTTCCAAGAATTATCAAAACTTGTAAAAAATAATTTTCCTTTTTTAATCATTTGATCATGTTTTCTTGAAATCAAATTTCAATTTCAAATATTTTACTTTTTCGAAAAATAATGGGCTCAGCCGGGATTTGAACCCGGGACCTCTCGCACCCAAAGCGAGAATCATACCCCTAGACCACTGAGCCTTGTTCAATTTCACATTGTTTCAATAATTTTACAAATAAATTCTTTCATTCAATTTCTTTGACTTTTTTTCAATTTTTATTTCTCTTTTCAAACTCATATCATCATATTATTTAGGAAAAATCTCTTTACCAAACACATTTATACTTGCAACATTCATTATTAATAATTTACCATTTCAATTACACCTAATCCTCCTCATCATCATTACAAAACAATTAAAACATTGTTCCGAGTTTCTTTTCCAAAAATCTTTCATAACTCTTTTTTTATTATTATCTTGTTTTCCAAGAATTATCAAAACTTGTAAAAAATAATTTTCCTTTTTTAATCATTTGATCATGTTTTCTTGAAATCAAATTTCAATTTCAAATATTTTACTTTTTCGAAAAATAATGGGCTCAGCCGGATTTGAACCCGGGACCTCTCGCACCCAAAGCGAGAATCATACCCCTAGACCACTGAGCCTTGTTCAATTTCACATTGTTTCAATAATTTTACAAATAAATTCTTTCATTCAATTTCTTTGACTTTTTTTCAATTTTTATTTCTCTTTTCAAACTCATATCATCATATTATTTAGGAAAAATCTCTTTACCAAACACATTTATACTTGCAACATTCATTATTAATAATTTACCATTTCAATTACACCTAATCCTCCTCATCATCATTACAAAACAATTAAAACATTGTTCCGAGTTTCTTTTCCAAAAATCTTTCATAACTCTTTTTTTTATTATTATCTTGTTTTCCAAGAATTATCAAAACTTGTAAAAAATAATTTTCCTTTTTTAATCATTTGATCATGTTTTCTTGAAATCAAATTTCAATTTCAAATATTTTACTTTTTCGAAAAATAATGGGCTCAGCCGGGATTTGAACCCGGGACCTCTCGCACCCAAAGCGAGAATCATACCCCTAGACCACTGAGCCTTGTTCAATTTCACATTGTTTCAATAATTTTACAAATAAATTCTTTCATTCAATTTCTTTGACTTTTTTTCAATTTTTATTTCTCTTTTCAAACTCATATCATCATATTATTTAGGAAAAATCTCTTTACCAAACACATTTATACTTGCAACATTCATTATTAATAATTTACCATTTCAATTACACCTAATCCTCCTCATCATCATTACAAAACAATTAAAACATTGTTCCGAGTTTCTTTTCCAAAAATCTTTCATAACTCTTTTTTTTATTATTATCTTGTTTTCCAAGAATTATCAAAACTTGTAAAAAATAATTTTCCTTTTTTAATCATTTGATCATGTTTTCTTGAAATCAAATTTCAATTTCAAATATTTTACTTTTTCGAAAAATAATGGGCTCAGCCGGGATTTGAACCCGGGACCTCTCGCACCCAAAGCGAGAATCATACCCCTAGACCACTGAGCCTTGTTCAATTTCACATTGTTTCAATAATTTTACAAATAAATTCTTTCATTCAATTTCTTTGACTTTTTTTCAATTTTTATTTCTCTTTTCAAACTCATATCATCATATTATTTAGGAAAAATCTCTTTACCAAACACATTTATACTTGCAACATTCATTATTAATAATTTACCATTTCAATTACACCTAATCCTCCTCATCATCATTACAAAACAATTAAAACATTGTTCCGAGTTTCTTTTCCAAAAATCTTTCATAACTCTTTTTTTTATTATTATCTTGTTTTCCAAGAATTATCAAAACTTGTAAAAAATAATTTTCCTTTTTTAATCATTTGATCATGTTTTCTTGAAATCAAATTTCAATTTCAAATATTTTACTTTTTCGAAAAATAATGGGCTCAGCCGGGATTTGAACCCGGGACCTCTCGCACCCAAAGCGAGAATCATACCCCTAGACCACTGAGCCTTGTTCAATTTCACATTGTTTCAATAATTTTACAAATAAATTCTTTCATTCAATTTCTTTGACTTTTTTTCAATTTTTATTTCTCTTTTCAAACTCATATCATCATATTATTTAGGAAAAATCTCTTTACCAAACACATTTATACTTGCAACATTCATTATTAATAATTTACCATTTCAATTACACCTAATCCTCCTCATCATCATTACAAAACAATTAAAACATTGTTCCGAGTTTCTTTTCCAAAAATCTTTCAACTCTTTTTTTTATTATTATCTTGTTTTCCAAGAATTATCAAAACTTGTAAAAAATAATTTTCCTTTTTTAATCATTTGATCATGTTTTCTTGAAATCAAATTTCAATTTCAAATATTTTACTTTTTCGAAAAATAATGGGCTCAGCCGGGATTTGAACCCGGGACCTCTCGCACCCAAAGCGAGAATCATACCCCTAGACCACTGAGCCTTGTTCAATTTCACATTGTTTCAATAATTTTACAAATAAATTCTTTCATTCAATTTCTTTGACTTTTTTTCAATTTTTATTTCTCTTTTCAAACTCATATCATCATATTATTTAGGAAAAATCTCTTTACCAAACACATTTATACTTGCAACATTCATTATTAATAATTTACCATTTCAATTACACCTAATCCTCCTCATCATCATTACAAAACAATTAAAACATTGTTCCGAGTTTCTTTTCCAAAAATCTTTCATAACTCTTTTTTTTATTATTATCTTGTTTTCCAAGAATTATCAAAACTTGTAAAAAATAATTTTCCTTTTTTAATCATTTGATCATGTTTTCTTGAAATCAAATTTCAATTTCAAATATTTTACTTTTTCGAAAAATAATGGGCTCAGCCGGGATTTGAACCCGGGACCTCTCGCACCCAAAGCGAGAATCATACCCCTAGACCACTGAGCCTTGTTCAATTTCACATTGTTTCAATAATTTTACAAATAAATTCTTTCATTCAATTTCTTTGACTTTTTTTCAATTTTTATTTCTCTTTTCAAACTCATATCATCATATTATTTAGGAAAAATCTCTTTACCAAACACATTTATACTTGCAACATTCATTATTAATAATTTACCATTTCAATTACACCTAATCCTCCTCATCATCATTACAAAACAATTAAAACATTGTTCCGAGTTTCTTTTCCAAAAATCTTTCATAACTCTTTTTTTTATTATTATCTTGTTTTCCAAGAATTATCAAAACTTGTAAAAAATAATTTTCCTTTTTTAATCATTTGATCATGTTTTCTTGAAATCAAATTTCAATTTCAAATATTTTACTTTTTCGAAAATAATGGGCTCAGCCGGGATTTGAACCCGGGACCTCTCGCACCCAAAGCGAGAATCATACCCCTAGACCACTGAGCCTTGTTCAATTTCACATTGTTTCAATAATTTTACAAATAAATTCTTTCATTCAATTTCTTTGACTTTTTTTCAATTTTTATTTCTCTTTTCAAACTCATATCATCATATTATTTAGGAAAAATCTCTTTACCAAACACATTTATACTTGCAACATTCATTATTAATAATTTACCATTTCAATTACACCTAATCCTCCTCATCATCATTACAAAACAATTAAAACATTGTTCCGAGTTTCTTTTCCAAAAATCTTTCATAACTCTTTTTTTTATTATTATCTTGTTTTCCAAGAATTATCAAAACTTGTAAAAAATAATTTTCCTTTTTTAATCATTTGATCATGTTTTCTTGAAATCAAATTTCAATTTCAAATATTTTACTTTTTCGAAAAATAATGGGCTCAGCCGGGATTTGAACCCGGGACCTCTCGCACCCAAAGCGAGAATCATACCCCTAGACCACTGAGCCTTGTTCAATTTCACATTGTTTCAATAATTTTACAAATAAATTCTTTCATTCAATTTCTTTGACTTTTTTTCAATTTTTATTTCTCTTTTCAAACTCATATCATCATATTATTTAGGAAAAATCTCTTTACCAAACACATTTATACTTGCAACATTCATTATTAATAATTACCATTTCAATTACACCTAATCCTCCTCATCATCATTACAAAACAAATTAAAACATTTTCGAGTTTCTTTTCCAAAAATCTTTCATAACTCTTTTTTTTATTATTATCTTGTTTTCCAAGAATTATCAAAACTTGTAAAAAATAATTTTCCTTTTTTAATCATTTGATCATGTTTTCTTGAAATCAAATTTCAATTTCAAATATTTTACTTTTTCGAAAAATAATGGGCTCAGCCGGGATTTGAACCGGGACCTCTCGCACCCAAAGCGAGAATCATACCCCTAGACCACTGAGCCTTGTTCAATTTCACATTGTTTCAATAATTTTACAAATAAATTCTTTCATTCAATTTCTTTGACTTTTTTTCAATTTTTATTTCTCTTTTCAAACTCATATCATCATATTATTTAGGAAAAATCTCTTTACCAAACACATTTATACTTGCAACATTCATTATTAATAATTTACCATTTCAATTACACCTAATCCTCCTCATCATCATTACAAAACAATTAAAACATTGTTCCGAGTTTCTTTTCCAAAAATCTTTCATAACTCTTTTTTTTATTATTATCTTGTTTTCCAAGAATTATCAAAACTTGTAAAAAATAATTTTCCTTTTTTAATCATTTGATCATGTTTTCTTGAAATCAAATTTCAATTTCAAATATTTTACTTTTTCGAATCAATGGGCTCAGCGAGAATCATACCCCTAGACCACTGAGCCTTGTTCAATTTCACATTGTTTCAATAATTTTACAAATAAATTCTTTCATTCAATTTCTTTGACTTTTTTTCAATTTTTATTTCTCTTTTCAAACTCATATCATCATATTATTTAGGAAAAATCTCTTTACCAAACACATTTATACTTGCAACATTCATTATTAATAATTTACCATTTCAATTACACCTAATCCTCCTCATCATCATTACAAAACAATTAAAACATTGTTCCGAGTTTCTTTTCCAAAAATCTTTCATAACTCTTTTTTTTATTATTATCTTGTTTTCCAAGAATTATCAAAACTTGTAAAAAATAATTTTCCTTTTTTAATCATTTGATCATGTTTTCTTGAAATCAAATTTCAATTTCAAATATTTTACTTTTTCGAAAAATAATGGGCTCAGCCGGGATTTGAACCCGGGACCTCTCGCACCCAAAGCGAGAATCATACCCTAGACCACTGAGCCTTGTTCAATTTCACATTGTTTCAATAATTTTACAAATAAATTCTTTCATTCAATTTCTTTGACTTTTTTTCAATTTTATTTCTCTTTTCAAACTCATATCATCATATTATTTAGGAAAAATCTCTTTACCAAACACATTTATACTTGCAACATTCATTATTAATAATTTACCATTTCAATTACACCTAATCCTCCTCATCATCATTACAAAACAATTAAAACATTGTTCCGAGTTTCTTTTCCAAAATCTTTCATAACTCTTTTTTTTATTATTATCTTGTTTTCCAAGAATTATCAAAACTTGTAAAAAATAATTTTCCTTTTTTAATCATTTGATCATGTTTTCTTGAAATCAAATTTCAATTTCAAATATTTTACTTTTTCGAAAAATAATGGGCTCAGCCGGGATTTGAACCCGGGACCTCTCGCACCCAAAGCGAGAATCATACCCCTAGACCACTGAGCCTTGTTCAATTTCACATTGTTTCAAAATTTTACAAATAAATTCTTTCATTCAATTTCTTTGACTTTTTTTCAATTTTTATTTCTCTTTTCAAACTCATTCAAAATCATTTTAGGGGAAATTTTTTAAACATCACATATTATTTAGGAAAAATCTTTAACACATTTATACTTGCAACATTCATTATTAATAATTTACCATTTCAATTACACCTAATCCTCCTCATCATCATTACAAAACAATTAAAACATTGTTCCGAGTTTCTTTTCCAAAAATCTTTCATAACTCTTTTTTTATTATTATCTTGTTTTCCAAGAATTATCAAAACTTGTAAAAAATAATTTTCCTTTTTTAATCATTTGATCATGTTTTCTTGAAATCAAATTTCAATTTCAAATATTTTACTTTTTCGAAAAATAATGGGCTCAGCCGGGATTTGAACCCGGACCTCTCGCACCCAAAGCGAGAATCATACCCCTAGACCACTGAGCCTTGTTCAATTTCACATTGTTTCAATAATTTTACAAATAAATTCTTTCATTCAATTTCTTTGACTTTTTTTCAATTTTTATTTCTCTTTTCAAACTCATATCATCATATTATTTAGGAAAAATCTCTTTACCAACACATTTATACTTGCAACATTCATTATTAATAATTTACCATTTCAATTACACCTAATCCTCATCATCATTACAAAACAATTAAAACATTGTTCCGAGTTTCTTTTCCAAAAATCTTTCATAACTCTTTTTTTTATTATTATCTTGTTTTCCAAGAATTATCAAAACTTGTAAAAAAATAATTTTCCTTTTTTAATCATTTGATCATGTTTTCTTGAAATCAAATTTCAATTTCAAATATTTTACTTTTTCGAAAAATAATGGGCTCAGCCGGGATTTGAACCCGGGACCTCTCGCACCCAAAGCGAGAATCATACCCCTAGACCACTGAGCCTTGTTCAATTTCACATTGTTTCAATAATTTTACAAATAAATTCTTTCATTCAATTTCTTTGACTTTTTTCAATTTTTATTTCTCTTTTCAAACTCATATCATCATATTATTTAGGAAAAATCTCTTTACCAAACACATTTATACTTGCAACATTCATTATTAATAATTTACCATTTCAATTACACCTAATCCTCCTCATCATCATTACAAAACAATTAAAACATTGTTCCGAGTTTCTTTTCCAAAATCTTTCATAACTCTTTTTTTTATTATTATCTTGTTTTCCAAGAATTATCAAAACTTGTAAAAAATAATTTTCCTTTTTTAATCATTTGATCATGTTTTCTTGAAATCAAATTTCAATTTCAAATATTTTTACTTTTTCGAAAAATAATGGGCTCAGCCGGATTTGAACCCGGGACCTCTCGCACCCAAAGCGAGAATCATACCCCTAGACCACTGAGCCTTGTTCAATTTCACATTGTTTCAATAATTTTACAAATAAATTCTTTCATTCAATTTCTTTGACTTTTTTTTCAATTTTATTTCTCTTTTCAAACTCATATCATCATATTATTTAGGAAAAATCTCTTTACCAAACACATTTATACTTGCAACATTCATTATTAATAATTTACCATTTCAATTACACCTAATCCTCCTCATCATCATTACAAAACAATTAAAACATTGTTCGAGTTTCTTTTTCCAAAAATCTTTCATAACTCTTTTTTTTTATATTATCTTGTTTTCCAAGAATTATCAAAACTTGTAAAAAATAATTTTCCTTTTTTAATCATTTGATCATGTTTTCTTGAAATCAAATTTCAATTTCAAATATTTTACTTTTTCGAAAAATAATGGGCTCAGCCGGGATTTGAACCCGGGACCTCTCGCACCCAAAGCGAGAATCATACCCCTAGACCACTGAGCCTTGTTCAATTTCACATTGTTTCAATAATTTTACAAATAAATTCTTTCATTCAATTTCTTTGACTTTTTTTCAATTTTTATTTCTCTTTTCAAACTCATATCATCATATTATTTAGGAAAAATCTCTTTACCAAACACATTTATACTTGCAACATTCATTATTAATAATTTACCATTTCAATTACACCTAATCCTCCTCATCATCATTACAAAACAATTAAAACATTGTTCCGAGTTTCTTTTCCAAAAATCTTTCATAACTCTTTTTTTTATTATTATCTTGTTTTCCAAGAATTATCAAAACTTGTAAAAAATAATTTTCCTTTTTTAATTCATTTGATCATGTTTTCTTGAAATCAAATTTCAATTTCAAATTTTTACTTTTTCGAAAAATAATGGGCTCAGCCGGGATTTGAACCGGGACCTCTCGCACCCAAAGCGAGAATCATACCCCTAGACCACTGAGCCTTGTTCAATTTCACATTGTTTCAATAATTTTACAAATAAATTCTTTCATTCAATTTCTTTGACTTTTTTTCAATTTTTATTTCTCTTTTTCAAACTCATATCATCATATTTTAGGAAAAATCTCTTTACCAAACACATTTATACTTGCAACATTCATTATTAATAATTTACCATTTCAATTACACCTAATCCTCCTCATCATCATTACAAAACAATTAAAACATTGTTCCGAGTTTCTTTTCCAAAAATCTTTCATAACTCTTTTTTTTATTATTTATCTTGTTTTCCAAGAATTATCAAAACTTGTAAAAAATAATTTTCCTTTTTTAATCATTTGATCATGTTTTCTTGAAATCAAATTTCAATTTCAAATATTTTACTTTTTCGAAAAATAATGGGCTCAGCCGGGATTTGAACCCGGGACCTCTCGCACCCAAAGCGAGAATCATACCCCTAGACCACTGAGCCTTGTTCAATTTCACATTGTTTCAATAATTTTACAAATAAATTCTTTCATTCAATTTCTTTGACTTTTTTTCAATTTTTATTTCTCTTTTCAAACTCATATCATCATATTATTTAGGAAAAATCTCTTTACCAAACACATTTATACTTGCAACATTCATTATTAATAATTTACCATTTCAATTACACCTAATTCCTCATCATCATTACAAAACAATTAAAAATTGTTCCGAGTTTCTTTTCCAAAAATCTTTCATAACTCTTTTTTTTATTATTATCTTGTTTTCCAAGAATTATCAAAACTTGTAAAAATAATTTTCCTTTTTTAATCATTTGATCATGTTTTCTTGAAATCAAATTTCAATTTCAAATATTTTACTTTTTCGAAAAATAATGGGCTCAGCCGGGATTTGAACCCGGGACCTCTCGCACCCAAAGCGAGAATCATACCCCTAGACCACTGAGCCTTGTTCAATTTCACATTGTTTCAATAATTTTACAAATAAATTCTTTCATTCAATTTCTTTGACTTTTTTTCAATTTTTATTTCTCTTTTCAAACTCATATCATCATATTATTTAGGAAAAATCTCTTTACCAAACACATTTATACTTGCAACATTCATTATTAATAATTTACCATTTCAATTACACCTAATCCTCCTCATCATCATTACAAAACAATTAAAACATTGTTCCGAGTTTCTTTTCCAAAAATCTTTCATAACTCTTTTTTTTATTATTATCTTGTTTTCCAAGAATTATCAAAACTTGTAAAAAAATAATTTTCCTTTTTTAATCATTTGATCATGTTTTCTTGAAATCAAATTTCAATTTCAAATATTTTACTTTTTCGAAAAATAATGGGCTCAGCCGGGATTTGAACCCGGGACCTCTCGCACCCAAAGCGAGAATCATACCCCTAGACCACTGAGCCTTGTTCAATTTCACATTGTTTCAATAATTTTTACAAATAAATTCTTTCATTCAATTTCTTTGACTTTTTTTCAATTTTTATTTCTCTTTTCAAACTCATATCATCATATTATTTAGGAAAAACTCTTACCAAACACATTTATACTTGCAACATTCATTATTAATAATTTACCATTTCAATTACACCTAATCCTCCTCATCATCATTACAAAACAATTAAACATTGTTCCGAGTTTCTTTTCCAAAAATCTTTCAACTCTTTTTTTTATTATTATCTTGTTTTCCAAGAATTATCAAAACTTGTAAAAATAATTTTCCTTTTTTAATCATTTGATCATGTTTTTCTTGAAATCAAATTTCAATTTCAAATATTTTACTTTTTCGAAAAATAATGGGCTCAGCCGGGATTTGAACCCGGGACCTCTCGCACCCAAAGCGAGAATCATACCCCTAGACCACTGAGCCTTGTTCAATTTCACATTGTTTCAATAATTTTTACAATAAATTCTTTCATTCAATTTTTTGATTTTTTCAATTTTTATTTCTCTTTTCAAACTCATATCATCATATTATTTAGGAAAAATCTCTTTACCAAACACATTTATACTTGCAACATTCATTATTAATAATTTACCATTTCAATTACACCTAATCCTCCTCATCATCATTACAAAACAATTAAAACATTGTTCCGAGTTTCTTTTCCAAAAATCTTTCATAACTCTTTTTTTATTATTATCTTGTTTTCCAAGAATTATCAAAACTTGTAAAAAATAATTTTCCTTTTTTAATCATTTGATCATGTTTTCTTGAAATCAAATTTCAATTTCAAATATTTTACTTTTTCGAAAAAATAATGGGCTCAGCCGGGATTTGAACCGGGACCTCTCGCACCCAAAGCGAGAGGATCATACCCCTAGACCACTGAGCCTTGTTCAATTTCACATTGTTTCAATAATTTTACAAATTAAATTTTTCATTCAATTTCTTTGACTTTTTTTCAATTTTTATTTCTCTTTTCAAACTCATATCATCATATTATTTAGGAAAAATCTCTTTACCAAACACATTTATACTTGCAACATTTCATTATTAATAATTTACCATTTCAATTACACTAATCCTCCTCATCATCATTACAAAAACAATTAAAACATTGTTCCGAGTTTCTTTTCCAAAAATCTTTCATAACTCTTTTTTATTATTATCTTGTTTTCCAAGAATTATCAAAACTTGTAAAAAATAATTTTCCTTTTTTAATCATTTGATCATGTTTTCTTGAAA